>JABCKH010000076.1:0-46158 GCA_018851285.1 Lyophyllum semitale | reverse complement strand
CATACCTTGAATGTCTGTTCATTTGCATTGTCACGATTGACTGCAATAGCCCTTATGCCTGCCTTCGCCAGAGACTCCTCGTTCTGCTTCCCTAGTAGATTCAATGGTGTCACCACGAATGTCATTTTATCGTGTCCGTCTTCGAGGGCCATCAAGAGAGGTATCCAGAATGATAATGTCTTCCCAACTCCTGTTGGTGCACATCCAATGACGTCCTTCCCTGCATACAGGGCGAGGGCGATTTTAATCTGTAGCCAACATGCGCGAACCTGAAACTTTTCCTGAACAAGCTGGCGTATCCTGAACGCGTTCCATTCTGGGCGTGAAGGGCCATGTGTAGATGTTGATGCCATGTGTGCGTGCTGCCAGACGGAGAAAGGAATTAATCACCGGAAGTCGTGTGATCAGCGTATGATGAATGAAAAGGTCTTGAATCTGAAAACCCACGTGAACGTTCTCTTGATTCAATGGACTGTGTTTGAGACTTTGAGTTACGTCTCGAGACAAAACGCGGTGCGCGTATCCTTGATTAAGCTCAGGTACGTATACGTGACTGCAGCGTCCAGAGTAAACAGTTTCAAACTCATAATAATCGGTTCGGGTTTGCTCAGACAATGTTATTTTATGGAACCCTAGGCTGGGTTTAACAGAGAACACCGAGATCACCGAAGTGCAAGTTTGCCAGCCTCTCTACCGCGTCGATGAGCCCTTAGTTTTGTTTATTTGGATAGAAAATGGTTCTGTTTGGTATGATAAGATAAGATAAGATTCTAATTATAAAACATTGCGTGAATAGTGGGATTGCGAATCTGACGCGGTACGAGAGGCTGGTTTTAGGAGCCTGTATCCATCCCGGATCTTTAGCTAGATACAACATCTATCGTAGTGTTTCTAAGTATGTAAAATAAGGTATACTCCTCTGCAATAAATCTAGTATATTTACAGTACTGTCAACTCACATAACTTTACCAAGATGTCTCGAAGCAGAGTTTTTTGTGCCCTAAAAATCACACGAACGTCAGTGTCCACGACTTTCGGTCAAATTGGAACTCACTTTTCCAATCCAGGCTCTGATGCTCTATAAACGGAACAAATATCGTCAGTGACATGGTCCAACGAATTATCGATCGCACGACTGACTGGCTGAGCAGTAAGCTTGCGTTTTGCAGCGCGAACACGCCGCCAAGCTCTCCTGTTTGCCTTTCGCCCAACACTGTTCCGTTGCACACGTTACGTATGGCATCATTTTTCCGATCGCGCCCAGACCTTCGCTTGGCGTCATGGTGCCTTCAAGAGCGCGCTGTGCACTAAATTAATGGTGTCCTCCAGGTCAACTCAACGGTATTGGGTATATAAATGAGAGCCTTACTCCCAAGCACTCTGGAAAAGTGTAGAATTTTTGCGATATTGGAGTTGATCTTCTTTGGGTGTCTTCTGCGTTTCGTTGACATAATAATGGGCCGCCGCGCCGAACACGTCGTTGAGTTCTTTACGTGTGTCCTCTGGAATGGGCTCAACGTGTTCGGGATAGTGGGCACCATCTATTGCGAGAGAAAGCGTATAATGAGTTCAAGAAAGTTCAAGGAAGCAAACGAGCACTTACACGCCAAGAGAAATTTGAAGAGAGCAGTGAGGGTTTCCGCGTCGTCGTAGACTTTCTATGACAAATCAGCGAAGAAACACGATAAAAAAGCATCCAGATATTTACAATCCATTTTAAGGGATCTGCATTGAGCAAAAACTGAGCATGATCTTTCAAGAGCGTCTTGGCGTCCGGATGAGTGCGCATGTATTTTGCGAAGTAACCGAATTGTACGATGAAACGAAGGACACACGTATAGATGTCGATTTTCTTCGTGCCTCGGTAGGCATTGACGAGTTGAGGTAGGCATCGCGCGCTGAAACTAGACTATTCGCGACATTAAGTCAGTCGTGGCCTGCGCTTGGTAAAACAACTTACCATGATGACTTCAACGGTGTGCTCATCATATCTGGTATATAATCCGCTGAGCTGAGAAGGTATCAGCGTGTAGGACGCGTTTGTTCGACTTGTGCCACTCACTTCTTCTTTCAATGCTTTGCCACGCGCCTCGTCGACGGGAACAAATTCGTCCGTGGTCAACCCCAGATCTTCGGCGAGCTTTGTTGCGATAGGTGAGTGCTCTGGCATATCGAATTAGATGGTATGCTGGAGGACAATATAAAGCAGAGTTGGAAAGAAACTGGACTTTCAAAATTATGGTGCTTTGACCGGGGCAAATTCCGAGCACCTTTAATTTCAAATGGGACTAGGCGCGGATCAGAGTTTGGCCTCCGTCAGGAGCTGACTCACACGGTGTCTCCTGCCCATCCGGTTTCTACAATTATGGCTTATTGTCCACGCGAACTTGAATCTGACGGCGACATTTTGGTTTCCTTGTCGTGAGATGCAGAATTAGCAGAAGATTGCACATCGCGATTTGCCGTTATTGTAGAACTCATCATTGTGTATGTACGTTGCCCTCAATATTGTTATGGCTTTTGCTACTTAAAGTCGAAGAAGATGTGCTTGTCTTTACAGAGCGATACGTCTCACTCATCTCACTCATCTCATTTCCATTGAACTACTTGAATACACGGTCGGTGTGGTTCTACTTAATCATCATACTCGATACTAACTACTATTCTTATAGATGTTCTCATTGAAAAAATTCTTACCGCTCATTGGGGGCTTGTCAAACGAGCAATCCATTTGCCAGAAACTCTCCGTCGAGGCAACCATTCCTGACCGTGGTACCGTTATCCATCATCACCGTAACGCCGTCGAGTCTGCCTCCCCGATAAACCGTCTTGTAGCGGACATATTCTTCCTCACCCTTCTGAATGACCAGGACCCGTATATAGCTGATCTACCGCCCCTCAGGAGATTCCGTGCACTCTCTTTTTCTCCCGGCTCGGCATCGGATCCGATGAGATTGGCCCAGGTTTGCAGGCACTGGCGAGGTGTCACGCTCTCCACACCTATGCTGTGGTCGTCAATGTCAATTTTATGTGCTGCCAATACAAGGCAACATGTCCCTCTTCTGCAGACTTGGCTTGAGCGCTCAGGTACCTGCCCCCTTACCATCGTCCTGGTCGAAACATCTCTTGGTCGGGAGCATTGGAACCATCGGGAGAATCCGAAGGAACGGAAGAAACGGGAGAACAGGGAAAGGCAGCGGCGACAGCAAGACACAGTGGCAACGGAGATCTTATCTCTTCTTATGACGCAAGCCTATCGCTGGAAGTCGATCGACTTTCGTTTTGAAATAAACCTCCCTCGTGTATTAGCGAACCTACCGGTCGGTTCTCTCGAGATCCTGGAATCCGCCACCATACTCAGCCGTAAGGTCTCAACATTTGACAGGGATCTTGTATCGTTGAATAAGTTCTGGCATGTCATACATTCATCCCCGTCGTTCCACAGAGGGCAATGGGAATTTGACTACTTGAAACACACATATCGGACTATCCCTTGGACCCGACTCACTTGCATCGAAGTGACGATGTCAAACGGCTCGCTCTTTGAAGTCCTGCCTTTGTGTCACAATCTCATGGACCTCCGCTTCACCCACCCTACCTTTGCCTACGGTCCATTATATGCTCCCGAGATTCAATCTTCGAATCACTCTCACTCGCCAATTCTCCTTCGTTGTCTCCGAAATCTCTCCGTGGCCGTCGTGCAAGCACCCGATGCCATTTTCCAGCGACTTACTCTGCCGTCTCTGACTTCATTCAGTATCCGACGATGGGGAGACTGCAGGGATCGTCCTGATCCTGCATTACTTGAGGATTTGCTAGCGAGATCTCAATGTCGCCTTCAAAAATTCTCCTACCAAGGCCCAGATGACGAAGACTTCTTCTCGAGAATTCTCGTTTCTCCTGTTATGTCGGACATCATCGACCTCAAGGTCGAGTGTCGAGTTACAAGCAAGCTCATAGGGCTTCTTACACCATTGCCTGGCGTCTGCGTAACTCTTCCGCGGCTTGAAAGGCTTATCCTCTGGAAATGCACGACGCCTCCTGGTGTGCTCCTGAGGATGGTTTCATCCCGAAGGTCGAAATCAGATGATTTCTCGCTGCTTCAGGAGATACAAGTTAGATGTCCGGAGGAGGCCAATCAAGTTGATTTAGAGGGAATCAAGGTATTGGCAGCGCATGAAATGTCATTTCGAGGTTACTAAGAAAATGGAATCATAAAGATAGAATACATGCATGTTTACGCTGGTTATCAGTACTGCGCTGATTTTGAATCCATGAGTCGTCGTCTGTCATATCACATCGTAACATGACTGTCTTGAATATCCTCCAATCAATAGATTGAAGAATAAGTAAGGTCAAGGCTGATTTTGTGAAGCATCGGAAATGCGAATCGTTTCAGAAGTGGAGATGTATCCTAAAAACAGAGGACCAGCGATTCCAGGAAGTCCCCCCTGACCCTCCGCGGGAGCTGATGTACCGTCACGGCTCAGGCAGGGCATCCAGGGACGATGTGACTCGTTTACTGATCGAGTGCACCTCCAGCCACCCGAAATGTTCGCCGCAGAAGAGGAGACTACGGTAGTCATCGCGCGACAGCTCGCAATCCAGGGCGAAGAACTGGAAGAGAATCTGTAAAAAGGGAAGCCAGGACGCTGAGAACCGACTGCAATTCGGGTGGAGATGTTTTCATTGTTCAAGCCTGGCGCCATCCAGAATTTGATACAAATGCGAGTCGTACGGAAGCTCGACATTTGGAACACGAATAGTGAGGTGGTTCCAGAGCCTGCAAGGAACCTCATTGGCAACTACCGTCCCAAGTTTATCGCGCGCTGAAACTGGACTACTGGCGACCTAGGTCAGTCATGCGCGCGCTGAGCATTTAAACGACTTACCATGATGATTTCAAGTATGCGCTCGTCATATCTGGTATAAAATTTGTATAAAACTCACTGAGCCGGAAGATATCAGCATGGCAAACGCGTTTATTCGACTCGTGCAACTCACTCAGTGCTTCGTGGAAAGAATTGCCGCACGCCTCGTCGACAAGAACGAAATCGTCCGCGTTCGTTTCCAGATCATCGGCGAGCTTTTTTGCGATAAGAGTGCTCTGGTATAACTAGATGGTATGTTAGATGATGATGTATCAATAAAGCAGAGTTCAAAAGAAACTGAACTTCAACGCTTTGACTACCGGCAAGTTCCGAGCCACTGACTTAGTCCCACCCATGGAGACACAGTGACAGTCGCTTTCTAGTCCTGCCCTCCGGTTTCTACAATTATAGCTTATTGTCTATGCGAACTTGAATCTGATGGCGACATTTTGGTTGCCTTGTCGCGAGATGTAGAATCAGAACTTTGCTCATAGCGCGATTGCCTTTCGTTATTGTAATCGAGAGGCTCGTTATTGTGTACGTTGCCCTCGATATCGTTGCCGTTTCCGCGCAAAATTGCTACTTAAAGTCGAAGGACATTGTGTTGGTCTTTACAGAGCGACACATCTCACACATCTCATTTCCATCCGAGTTGAACTACTTGAATCCACGGTCAGTGTGGTTGCAACATGATCATCATACTCGATGCTGACTACTATTCTCATAGATGTTCTTGGCAAAGTTCCCGCTGCAGACATTTTTACCGCTCATTGGGAGCTTGTCGAACGAGCAATACCTTTGCCAAAAAAACTCCTTGGAGGCCAACATTCCTGACCATGGTACCGTTATCCATCATCTTGCCGTCGAAGAGGCTGTCCCCCCGATAAACCGGCTTCCCGTTGAGCTTATAGCGGACATATTCATCCTCACCCTTCACAATTACGCCAATCATTGGGGTACTAGACCGCCACGCTCCAGGAAATTCGGTGAACTATGTTTTTCTCCCGGCACAGCATCAGACCCGATGAAATTGGCCCAGGTTTGCAGGCACTGGCGAGGCGTCGCGCTGTCAACACCTTTGCTTTGGTCGTCAATGGCGATCTTCTGTGCTAATACGAGGCAACATCTCCCTCTTCTGCGGACCTGGCTCGAGCGCTCAGGTACCTGCCCCCTTACCATCGTCCTGCTCGAACGAACTCTCGGTCGGGGGCATCGGGAGCATCTGGAGAACGAGGAGGAACGGGCAAAGCGGGAATGGCAGCGGCGACGGCAAAACACGGTGGCAACGGAGATCTTGTCGCTTCTTATGACGCAAGCCTATCGCTGGAAGGCGATCGATTTTCGCTTTGAATTAAAACTCCCGCTTGTGTTAGCGGACCTACCTGTCGGTTCTCTCAAGATCCTAGAATCCGCCGTCATATTCAGCCGCGAGGACCCAGCGTTCTTTGACGTTGATCTTGTTGTGTTGGATAAACTCTGGGGTGCCATACATGCGTCATCGTCGTTCAACAGAGGACAGTGGGAATTGAACTACCTCGAAAACAGATGGGAAAATATCCCTTGGACGCGGCTCACTTATCTCGAAGTAACGCTCTCAATCGACACGCTCTTCAAAGTCCTGCCTTTGTGCGATAATCTCACGGGCCTTAGCTTCACCGACCCTGCCGTTGCCTACGGTTCATTCCATGCTTCTGAGAGTCAGTCATCGAACCACCCACCTGCACCACTTCTCCTTCCTTATCTCCAAAATTTATCCGTGGCCGTCGAGCACACACCCGACGCCATTTTCCAGCGCCTTACTTTGCCGTCTCTGACTTCACTCAGTGTCCAACAAGACGCAGATCGCAGAGATCGTCCTCACCCTACATCATTTGAGGATTTCCTCGTGAGATCTCAATGTCGCCTTCAGAAATACTCCTACCAAGACCCGGATAATGAAGATTTTCTCTTGAAAAATCTCGTTTCCCCAACTATGTCGTACCTCATCGACCTCAATGTCAAGACACGTCGAGTCACTGATAAGCTCGTGGGGCTTCTTACAGTATCACCTAGTGTCCAGGTAGCCCTTCCGAAGCTTGAGAGATTGGCCATCCCCGAATGTACCACACCCCCTGGTGCACTCCTTGATATGGTTTCGTCCCGGAGGTCGAAATCAGATCAGTTTTCGTTGCTTCAGGAGTTACGGGTTAGGTGTTTGGAGGCCCATCAAGTCGATTTAAAGGGATTTGCGACCTTGGCAGCGCAGGGGATGACGATTATATATTACTGAGTGGGGACTAGTGACATTTGTAGTAAGATTTGATACATGTATGTTCATGTTGCGTATCAGCACTGCACTGATCTTGAATCCATACGGAGACGTCGTCTGACATATCACATTGTAATATGACTGTTTTGAGTTTTTTCCAAGGAATATTAGGAAGGGTTTTGAGGTCAGCTTGATAAAAAAGTTGGAGGCTGATTTTGCGAAGCGTCGGAAATGTGAACTGTTTTAGAAATGGAACTATATCCTGAGAAGAGGTGAGAACCAGAGACTCTAGGCAAGCCCGCTCGTAGCACTTCGCAGGAGCTGGTGTACTGTCAGGCAGCACTGTACCATCGGGCAGGAATGTACCGTCAGGCAGGAGTGTACCATCGCGCAGAAGTGTACCATCAGGCAGGAGTGTACCGTCAGGCAGGAGTGTACCATCATGCAGGAGTGTACCGTCATGCAGGAGTGTACCGTCAGGCAGGGGTGTACCATCGGGCAGGGGTGTACCATCATGCAGGAGTGTACCGTCAGGCAAGAGTGTACTGTCAGGAAGCAGTGTACCATCAGGCAGATCTTCGAAAACCGGCAGCACGTTGTCCAAGCGCACTTCGAGATGTTTTAATTTTTCGCCGCAGAAGAGGAGGCGACGGCAGTCGTCGTGCGACAGCTTACAATTCAGGACAAGGGTTGTGAGAGACTGGAGGGGGATGTGTGAAAAAGGAAGCCACGACGCAGACAACTGGCTGCGATGGCCGCTCCAATTCAGGTGACGGATGCTTTGGAGGGCGCCATCTGGAATTTGATACAGACGCGAGTCGTATGGAAGCTCGACATCTGGAAGACGAATAGTGAGGTCCTCCCAGTTTCTGAAAGGAACCTCGTTGCCGAGGGCGGCCAAGTACCGTCCCAAGTTGTGAAACCCTTCTATCACAGACCACTCCCCAACCTCCAGCTCAGCAACAAGTTTTAATGGCTCGCTACCTAGGTGGCGAGACAAGAGGGAAAGTTGGTGCTCGGGGGTATGGTCCGTGGCAGCTGCATTCTTCCCAAGCTTTATGGTTATCGACCGCTGCCAAAGCCCTGCAGTGATTTCAACGTTGGGGGGAAGGAAGGAGTCAGGAGGGGGTCCATCTTCGAAGTTACGAGATATCGACTGTGGACCTCCGGTGATTTCAATATTGGGGGTAGAGGAGTGATGGGAGTAGAGTCCATCGTCACTCTCGAGAACGCCTTCAAGAGGTCCATTTGGGCTGTTTCGAAGCTTCGATCCAAGGTAGTGTACAACGGAGAACAGTGAGACAGTCAGAAAAGCCCCGAAGAGCATGTCGTATGTTCGCAAAAATGGTGAACTATCAGATAAATTCAAGAGAACTTCGGGATTGAATGTCGTCATCTGTGAGAGACGTGATCAGAGTGAGTCGCGACTATTAAAACCTGGGTTCGACGTACGATATTTCTCGTGATTCTGTGGTTATTGTAAGATGGAGGCAAAAGCAGCAGCTGAGCCCATGAATATTTAAGCAACCTCCAGACAAGGAGAGACAAGGTCGTCAAGCTGCAGAAGAGAAATCATCAAATACCCAGTCTATGGAGCCATAATCGTCTATGTCCTTGTTCCAGGTGTAGATATATTGTACACATCCTACCATCCTCTGTGCGGTTCTGTTTGCAACATAAGGTTGCGGAACAAGGTTACGCCCAAAACGGAAGAATGGTTTGGTTGTGTTGGCGGTCCGGGCCAAGTCCGGGCCCACGAACCAGTTTTATGATCACTGCCACGGTCGCCTTGAAGTTCTCAAGGTTTTGTTCAAAAACCCATTGAATAGCACATACACGATGACGTTTCGATGTGAAGCATCTTGGAAGCATCTGGGAAAGGGACTGTCAGAAATATTTCGCCTGAAGTTCCTTGCCAAACACGAACCACATCTTGACTGTTACAGCACGGAGGAGGATAACTCAGGGCGCTTGGAATGCGAACTTGCATTAGCCATTTCCTGCATTTAACTCTACTGGATAATTGCATCCTACTGACGAGATCAAGGATGTCCAATTCCTGCCCGCAAATCTCTTGCAAACTCACCAGCTTTGCTAGCAAACATGAAAACACCGGTTATTTCAAGCGCATTGACCCCGCACGACCCAAGAACCAGCTTTATCTAGACGAGGCAATAGGGGAAGCGTCGCTTTGGTTGTTCGTCCTACCACGCTTTGATTCGCTTTGACCGCGCCTTTCTCGCTTTGGTCCTCCCTATGTGGTCAATCCGCTTTGTCTAGTGATTTAAAAGAACCTTTCAGCGGAACTCTCTCCAAACCGTGTATACCCTGCTTATTCTCTGACGCGCCTTTCATCCTATCACCTTACAATGTCTGTACAGCAGATCCCACAGATCCCACAGCGCCTTTCTCTCCGGACGTACCTCTCAAAGGCCTTTCTCCCAGCATTCAAGCGCTCTAAATCGAGGCAGTTTCTCTCAGTGCAGATTCCACGGGCGGCTCAATGGCCTGAATATACCGAACTGCAGAGGCGATCCGGTACACGGTGTCTCCGCCGGGTTGAACGTACGGATACATACCAGTTCGTGGCCCTAGTGGACAATTGTGAGTCTCCGACGCTATCCAAAGCACCTTCATCTAACTTGCTTTTCTTCGCGCAGATCTCAGAACCTCCGTCGCCGATGCCTACATCGTGAACGAAGATATGGTCGCAGAAGAGGAGTCGCCGCACCTCCGCTTGCCGAGCAAAGGTCTCGTCCTATACGATGACGACGACATCAAGTTCCTTTCTCAGATCGACAACGAGGAACTCTATGTGAAGGTCATGCAAGACTATGTACTCGGCACCGTCTCTGAGATCCTGCGCATCATCGATGGTCAGCCACTCGGCTCTCCCACTCCCAACGCACTGCAGTTCCGCAAGTCCTCACACTTGAGTCTGGCGCACCATGCGCGGTGGGATATTCTTGCCTTGGTATGCACCCTCCCTCGGACATATATCACGCGTATTCTGATCTGATTCCATCGCTTTATCAAGCCAGGAACGCTGGTCCACCGCTTCCCGTTCTTTGTCTTCTTCGTTGAGCCCTTAGAATTCGGTATTCAGGACTTCAACGAATTCACCAATGTTCAGCGTGTACGCTCCCCTGCTCTTTACCTCATCTTTCGAGCGATACTAACATACAACAGTTCCAGGACAACGAACTTGACAAACCATCCACGGCGGCTCATAAACTCTGGGCTGTGGTAAGCCACGTCCCCATCCCCGCTACCTAGCCGCCCCATCATTGACAAATTGATGCATTCGCAGATTCACGATACTTGCAGAAGCCGCGGCCGCTTCTTCGCCGTCAGCAACTACACCCGATGGGCCTTCGGCGAGCTCAGTCCGAGTACGTATCTAGTACCGTCTGCCTCCGGAATCCTGTACTGACTGGCCTTGTTTCATCGCCCGTGCAGACGACAGCGCGGTGAGCATCACCGACACATTCGAGGCCCCCATCCTCGAATTTGATGGGGCGTACAGGGCGACGCCCGACCTGGGGTGCAATGTCGTGGAGATGCTGACCTTTTGGATGGCATGGGCTCTTAGTCGGCAGGGGTGATGACGGCTTACCTTCCATCAATTCATTGACTGGGATGGAGCGGTGTGGGCGACGGAGTTCTGAGTAGTGCTTGTATACCTATTATGGTGATACCAGACTCGGAGCGACTGTCGCGAAATCCATGTTGCCTCAGTGTGATTGGAGTCAAATTGTTCAACAAACTAAAACCCTTTCTATAGAATATATATTATCGCCCGGCGCGTGGATATACAAAAGCACGCGCGTGGATTCTCGTTCTACAATAGATCGATGATTGCAATGTTCAGCGCTTTAAGAAGGAATGCATGATTAAGGAGAATATTGGGGCTATCCTGATATGCAGACGGATAGTTCGACCCTATCTGCGCTATCGCCCTCGCAGTCCTCTGTTGGTCAACGCTTCTCGCAAAGTGGACGATCAAACTTCGCAGAGGGATAGAAAGGCTTTGCGCGAATGGTCCCGAAATCCACTTGAAGACGGCGAGCCTTGCCATGACGATGTCCATTATGGAGTTGTGTGCAAATGCACTCTGAGAAGATGCACTCCAAAAGAGAGGCTTCATGGCTTTACGGTCGGAGTCACCGGCAGAACTCATCAGCTTCTTCAGAATGGCGTAGACGAGCACGATGATGATAGATTCGACATCGTGTTCCGGTGTATGTTGGACTTGGGAATTTCCCAATATGCTTTCCAGTAACTCTTCCGCCATGAAATGGACACCCTGGTTGAGCATCTCGATTAGTGTACGACGCGAGATAGGAGATGTTCATGAGACGCTGTCGTTGTCCTTACCGTTGGTGTTTTCTCTGCATTCAGACTCGCCTTTCTCGCGAGCTGTACCGACTCAAGTTGACGAGTTACGGAAGGCACATGAGTAAAGTCATAATCCGTGAGGATTCCTTCCGGGTTTGCTTTCTTACTGTTCGGAGCCGCATCGGTGACCTTTGGCAGACGGATATTTCTGACATGGATATTGCGATGGAGAATTCTATGGTTCCAGAGGGACCTATGTGCTGCACTAAGCATTAGAACGGTGGAAGCATTGATGGCTTTTGAGTAACTCACCTATAGTAACAGCACGAATAGCCTTGAGCAATTCTAATTCTGACGAGTACTTCCACAAGGGACGGTCACCAGAGTTCAGAAGCATACGATGCTGTATAGGGCTCATATCGCGAGTGCTATTATGACTCTGGCGAACCGAGGCATTCCCCGGGCCAGCTATTAGGAACTCAACACGTCGGCTGGGTGGCACCTGGTGAACCGCCTCATATACTTTTGCCCCAGAAGTGCAATCGGGATCCCGCCACGTAGCCTTCAGGACCTTGAATTCGGTGCATGGGTGGGGAAAGGTGCTCTTAACGAGTTCTTTCTTAATCGCCTGGATATTCGTCTCGAATCGAATTACGCCAGGTTTACAGGGAGCTAATATAGCCGTTGTGGATGCCATTTCGATGTGAAAACCTTCGGGGAAGATTCAGCATGAGGAAGTTGCAATTGAACATGGGCCACACAGGCTATTGCCGAACACCACATGGCAAACTGATCGTTCCCGGCGAGTATAATATATATCCTCCTCTTGGAAGACATGAGGCCTACAAACGTCGTTTCCAATATATTATGAAAGGGTATGATACAATTTTATTGATAGATACACTTATTATACTAATGCTTCATTCAAAGCTGAAAATATTAAGCTGGCCATAAGGGTATGTATGTACTTCACGGAGAACCCTCCTCTTGGCCATTCAAGATGCCGAAATCTGAACCGGCATACCACTCGCACGGAACGACAACGAGATCGCCCGCACAACATCCACATCCGTGAGACTATCCGCAGAAAACGCACTTCCCGGCCCCTTCGCCAAAAAACTATCAACATCCCCCTGCGCAACCATCTCAAAGTCAGCCTCCATGACAGACGCCTCAAGCCCCTGACACGACTCGCCTTCATCGGCTCCCCCAACATCGCTCTCATCCCCAATGGACGACAAAGGCGACGAAAACCCATCACCCTCATACGCAAACGAGTTGTTGTGCACCGCCAAAGTGTCGACATACATCCGCGGCGCCCGCCTCGCCGACTCGTAAAGCCGCGCCTTATTCCCAACATACATCCGCTCGTTCGGGCCCTTGTTGCGGTCCCGCCACGAGATGGGGTCCACGTCTTTCACAAGACATCGATCGAACCCCCAAACCTCCTGGATCTCGCCCACAAAGACACGCCGCTCCCGTCGCTCCCCGCCTTCCCCGAGCGGCCGCACGACCACCACATCCTCCTTCCCATCATTCCCAACAAACGCTCTCCCGATCTGCTCCCCATCAAGCCCGTACATGGTGGCCCAGTACGTCACCGGACCAGAGACAGCTGGCGCCGGGAGATTCGTTTTGCCGCCCAGCTGTGGACGCACCACCGTCGCAGGGAGATTGGGAGGTTCCTTATTATTTTTCTTGCGGGTACGCTCTGCGGGGGCGGGCTCAAGGGATTCTCCACGGCGCGGCCTGGACGATACATAGACTTCGCCGCGCTTCCTAGTGCATATATCGCACGTGCAGTTATTTCTGCACACTGGGCAGGTAAAGTCCGTGCGCGCGCGCGCCAAGTCGTAGGCAAGGTCTCCTGTGTACCTACAAAAGAAGATCCGTATCAGACGCGCGCGCCCCCCCCAGTGCCGAGAAACCCAACCAACAAACGTACTTGGTGGACAAACAGCGTATACAGTATCTTTTCTCACAGGGGCAGATGTACTTGAACTTCTTGCTTTTCGTCCTACAGTGGTGGCAGTACTCAGCCTCCTCCACCTCTCCCCATTCGATAAAAGGCATTCGTTTTCGCTTAACAATGTTCTTCTTGCCAGGCTTCGTCGTCGTCGTCGTCAGTTTGGCCGGCCGTTTCTCTTCATGATCCGACTCGGGGTCTCCAGGATTCC
Source organism: Lyophyllum semitale (assembly GCA_018851285.1). Taxonomy (NCBI): domain Eukaryota; kingdom Fungi; phylum Basidiomycota; class Agaricomycetes; order Agaricales; family Lyophyllaceae; genus Lyophyllum; species Lyophyllum semitale. Next base: position 32,524 of record JABCKH010000076.1, on the reverse strand, counting down.
GCATCACAGACACCAGCCTCGCAGGCTTCTTCCTCCTCTTCAGCTTCTCCTCATCAGACGGCGACCACCTCTCATCGTCCGAAGGCTCAGTCAACTGCAGATCCCCCGTAGCGATCATGCCATCAGGTGTCCGGCGGGGCTGCCGTGTACGACTGGCCAACGGCCGGTCCGAGGACGAGGACGAATCGCTGGGGGGGTCATGGGACGGCCCAAATCCAGACAAAGACCCAGATACTGCCGCCCCCCGTACAGCCGACCCGGGCGGTGACGCCAATACTGACCTCGTGGGCGACAAAGAGCGGGAAGACGAGCGTGAACGGTGAGATAACGCTCGGGGGGAGTCCCCCGGCGGAGACGGCGAGCGCGAGAGTGACGGCGACGAATACATGACCAAGGGCGGCTGCGGGCGCAACGACAACGGCAACGTCAACGTCCCCACCAGCGGAGAGGACACAACAGACACAGACGCAGGGGACGCCTCACGCGACTGGTACATAACCAGCGGGACCAACGTATCCTGGCCGCCCCCAAGCAGCGACGGATCGATCGTCCCATTCCCAAACCCGGGCACCTGCACCTGCTCCATCGCCGACTCCGAGAGATCGTCCACCCACGGACTCGGCGTCGTCGTCTCCGCAGCACCAGGTCTCCCCCCCTCCAAATCTAAATCCAATAGCATATCGTTGGCAGCATGCCCATGCCCGTTCCGCATCCCGTCCTCTGATCCAAGAGGAGGATGATAATCAAACAGCTTAGTCGGCGATCCAGGTTCTTCCTCCTCATAGGCTGCCAAGAACGGACTCGTCGACGCATGCGCGTGCGCGTTTGTATGGCGGAAGAACGGTGAAGGGATCGGACGGACTGGAGATGCCAAGAAGACGCGGCCTGGCGGCGGTACCGTATGGACACTGACAGCGATACGAGGATCCGTCACGGAAGGCGCGTGCATGGGGTGATGCGATGACGTCACGCGGAAAGAACTCGGCCCATAGGTAGCCAAGTTTTGCTGTCGCTGGCGCGGAGAAGAAAGCGAGGGACCTCCTAGTGGCCTAGGTAGCGGAACTACACCGGAAGCGATGAAGGAGGGCTGGATGTTTGCAATTTGTGCTGAGGAGGGTCGTACAGCCAAGTTATGCGTCCCCGGCGGCACTGGAACAGACAAATCTGGGGACATCAAGAAACCAGAAGCAGGCGGGCGTGACCGGGACCGGGACGAAGGAGTCGCCGGCGGCACCGTATTATTATTGTTCTCGGATATCGCTGATTTTTCTGGCGTTGGTGTATGCGCCGGTACCACCGCAGGAGCAGCATGTATGCGCGAGGCCGCCGCAGCTGCAGCTGGACGGGGGACAATTGGGCGGAAAGCGGACTGAGGCCGTCCCTGCGAGGAAGGGGCCGCTGGTGGCGCAGGGACGATCGCCGCCGTATTGGGGATTGCAGGCGTTGTAAGATTCAATTTCGCCACCGGACGCGCGGGTGCGCTGGGGCTGGGAGGAGGGAGTATCTGCGGCGCGGCAGCAGGCGCACGATATGGCCCAGCTCCCGCACTAGACTTCGGCGGTACCATGAGAGGAGGCGCTGACAAGGAGGGAGGCGGCCGCTGGGACTGCAGACGCTCCGAACTCGTCGCTCGTCGTTTCCCCAGAGCCTTCGCAGACGGCCGCTGCTGTGGTCTGTACTCGTCATCGTCTGCACGCCTTTTTTTCAGGTTCCGGGGCTCGGGTTCCGCAGACGCGTTGCTACTGCCATTATTACCCTGTGCAATACGCGGCCTCGGTTTGGGTCTAGCTTGTACCTGCAGAGGAGACAACGACGACGGCGGCGGCGGTGGCGGGAGTTCATGCCTTTCGACTCCGAGCGGCTCGCCGACACGGATGGCGCGTTTCGGACCTGGAGGGGCTGGGGTTTTCATTGGAGGTTCCTGGACTGCCTGATGCCGTGGGTTGTTCATCCCCAAAAACACAATACCATCCTCATCCTCATCCTCCTCTTCGTCCTCCCCCTCCTCATCGTCCTCATCGTCCCCACCTTCCCAAGGCTCCAAAAACCCCCCAGTTGTAAGTTCATCCTCCATCCCCACGCCCACACCCCCGGCCTCCCAAGTCAGCCCAAGCGGCCGATCCTCCTCGCGTACCATTCGTCCTCCGCCGCCGCCGCCCTCCCGCTCCGCCTCCACTTCATCAGGCATGCTTATGCTCATGTTTTCCCCGCGCTGGGACCGGGACCGGCGCTGCTGTATAAAGCGGGTATTGAGCGATAGCACCACCTCGCATTTATGTTCGGGGATGCCGTTGATATAAAGCCGGACCTCGTCTTTCTGGGAGTTGTACTTTGCGTATGCGGCGACTTTGGGCCGGCGGGGCGGGGCAGGGGCAGGGGCAGGGGGCGCTGGTTGTGGTTGTGAGGGGCGCATCGATACCGACACCGACGCCGAGGCGCTGCCGCTGGCGCTGGCGCTGCTCGAGGCATACCGTGCGGCGGGACCCTGCACTGACTTTGCTTTTACCTTTGCCTTTGCCTTTGCCTGCCGATACGCGCTGCCGCCGTAGTGGGCCCCGAGCTCTCCCGCCTGCCGTCGGGATCTCTGTTTGACAGCCTCCGACGCGGACATGTGCAGCGATGACACGGACCCCGAGTCCGACGACCCGATCCCCGCCCGGAACCGCTCCCCGCTCGAGACCGTCTTGAGCGCGCCGTTGTTCATCAATGCAGCATTCAGCGCGTCCCCCATGCTCATATGCGTCTGGACCTGGGGGAGAGCTCGTTTTTTCTTGGCTGTGGGGCGGGGGAGGGGGCGTTTTGGGGGTATGAGGCGGTAGTCTGATGGGCGTAGGTCGCCGGGGAAGGGCGGGATGGAGACGTGAGACATGACGACGCGTTTGGGTTTGGGTTTGGGGACGGGCGGGGGACTCGGACTCGGTGGGGGGGTGAATAGGCTCTCGTGCGATTGGCTGGTGAACGGGATGGGAGATACGCCTTCGATTGAGATTGAGGGTGATGTTGGCGGTCCGTTGGAGAATAGACTGGAGAATAGACTAGGAGAGGGAGGGGGTGGTTGCTGTGTGTGGGGGTGAGTGAAAGCGTGGCTGGTGAGTGGGTGGGAGAGCTACGCACGAGCATCTGGTCGACGATCATCACTTCGTCATCATATACGAATTCGCCCTCGGCGTCGTCGCTGTGCATGTCGTCTTCTCTCGCATGACCGTTGGGGATGACTTGAATGTCGTCGTCGAAAATCCTCGATATATCCGTCGTCGTCTATATAGAAACATTAGAATTGAGAGATAACGAAAAGAACAGATAATTTACCTTGGGCGTGTAAGATATTTGCGATGCCTCCACGAACTGAAAAAAAAAACGATTATGAGCAAACTTGACACAAGCGCTGAAGGAACACGTGCCTTTGCAGGCGTAGTCCCCTCTCCACCCTCGCGTCCACCTACCTGAGCTGCCAAAGACGCGTTGGACCGACCCTCTTGTGATTGTCCACGCGCAAGTTTTGCACTATCAACATTGGCAGAGCCAACAGGTCTGTTCAGATTCTGTTCTGGCCGTTGATCCTGGGCGGATTGGGTGCCATTCCAATTTGCCAGCGAGTAGCTGGGCATTGGAGACAGCAAAGTCCGGACGTCCAGAAAATCGGCCCAGCTGGGAAGGGGAAGGGGATGACTCGAGGCAAGAAAACAATGTTTCTCCCACAAGGTCACGCGACTTTCCAGCGCACAAATATTTGGGTTTAGTAGAGATCCTGGCATACCACGACAACGACTCCCATTCATCATGCAAAGCACTTCTGCCCAAGCACAACACATCCCCGCAGCCTCCACTCGCCTCATACTCTGTTGCCAACAGCGCTAAATACACCGCCTTCCCCGTATAGTCTGAGCATCCGTCGCTCGTCGTACCACCCTCGTCAAAGACATCAGACGCGGCAGCCTGCGACGCCCTGGCACAGCCCCAACCCCTTTCTCACGAACCCAGTGCGGTATATCAGCCTGGTGCATTTGTGGACTGTTGCAGCTAAGAGTATCGTCCAGCTGCACAGTACCGGGATCACGACGAAGTGTGGTCGAGAGAAACACGACGATCCCGGTCGCGGCATCACCTTCCCAAGCCGTCAGCTACGTCAAATAAGGCACGCGTGAAGATAACCTACTGGACTAGATCCTCGCCAAGAGCATCGCTGAAGCTGCCAGTTCCCCGTCTCGTCCGGGAGTCCACCAGCCACTCCAGCGTCCCCGCCATATCGGCCCCAACACCCCGGAAGGGCAATTCCACAACACAAATAACCCACATTCCATCAACACACGTTCAATTCGTACTGGGACGCAGAAGGTACAACTTGAAGGTACATACCTACACCATGCGCCGCCCCCAAGATACCGCTTCCCCCGCCACGTCCACACCGGACACTCCAACTCATCACCCGCATAATCCCCCGTGCCCTCCCTCCCAATATCCACGATCGCCTTCACGACCTTCCCCAGTGCCTCAAGGTTTGAAACGCGCCCACGATTAATATTCTGGACCAGGTGATTAGTAAAGAATCATACCAACTTCCAAGTCGGTACTACCTGTGAGGCAAGTTTATTGTCTGTTCTGACGCATCGACTAATAAAATCTCCAGAGGAATCTGCGATGATAAGTACCAAGTAGACCAGAAATTTCAAGCCAGCCTGAGCCTTGAGGCCGGTCTATTCATGATCACTGGGCAAGGACTATGCGGACCCTGAAACTTTGAAGCTTGAGCTCAGACGCCACCCTCAAATAACCGCGGCCGCCTTGCTTTGTTTCGCTTCTGTTCCGTGTGCCTTCGTAATATCGCCGGATCCAATATTGATGATCGGAGCGATAAGATCCATGCCCGCCTTGTTCCTTTTTGTTCGTGGTCAGGGATTAACGTTTAAGATAGGTCAATGGTCTAGGCGCGTTGGTCCTTATTGTCCTTCCGGTGTACCTAGTCGTATTCCAGGAACAAATTACCCAATTGCCGAGTGAAAGAACAATTGGGAACGGGTCGTCATCGGGCTCGCTGCAGCCATCATGGATCATGGATCAGCATGGTCGACGCTGAACGCCCGGGGAGGCCGACTGTAAATTACGCCTGTCCCGGAGACGTATAAAAGGTAGAATGCAAAGCCCATGATTCTCCAGGCTCAGCTGCATCCCTCCAACCGACCCCCCTCCCGCACTCCCCGTCCGCACTCACCCTCATCCTCACCGCAAATGGATTCTTTCACCGCCATCACTACCGTCTTCGAGGACATCGTCAACACCATCCCCGCCGAGGGGGAGAGCGGCGGGACGGGCGCTACCACCTACTGCATTGTCGCTTGAGATAACTCGCGCAATTTGCTCAGCTTATCATCGCATCGAAACAGTCGTGAGTCCCTGCTAGAAATATCCCGGCCTGAGGCTGACGGGATCGATGTACCAGCATATGCATATTATCATTATTCAAACCATATCAGCATTTTTTGTATTGCCGTGTAGGAAAGGGGGGGACTCGGCACGATGCAGACATTATATTTATCGACTTCGATTTTGTATTTCTTTTGGGGCTGGGGAATTTGGAAGGATTGAATGATACAATTCGGATTATTTGACGTTCGCCTCTTTCGATACTACGAGGAACGAGAACGGTTGGGATCGGGGATTATTGCCAATAGTCCGCCCTCGTTGCGCGCGTACTACGAGAAATCCATTAGCACAACCTTGATTTATTATCTTTTTGAAGTGGCTGACCTCAATTTCCGTGTACCGTCCGCTCCTGCTCGTGGACGAACACGCACCGCACCGCCTCCGTCGCCCCTCAGAAATCATCAAACCCGGGGATCCCAGCGGCTTGGATCCCGTTCATTCTGCACAGGACATCTGCCCAAGCACAACACATGCCCGCAGCGCCGGCGTATAGGCTCCACGGATGATCCGGGGGCCTCATCTCTCCCCTGGTCGTGAGCTCTTCATATTCTGTCGCCAACTCAGCCAGATGCACGGCCTCTCGCAAGTACCCAACACTCTGGCCAGGTACCGTTGCATCCGCAACGCTAGTACTCGTGTTTTCCTCCAGCGCACGGGACGCGGCAAGCAGGGCGTATACCGAGCCAGCGACGCCGTGGCATATACCGACGCCCTTTCTGAGGAACCCATGGTGGTAGATGAGCTGGGAGCCTTCGTGAAGAGCTGCGACTATGCTGCGGCGCAGTGAATTAGGGAGGCGGATAGTACCCGGATCGCGGCGAAGTGCCGTGGAGAGACAGAGAACGACTCCAGTGGCGCCGTGGCACCATCTGCCAGTTACCCAGGCCGGTCAGCTTTGCTTGTGAGGCATTGCAAGTCATACCCACTCGACCAGTTCGCTGTCTGCAACGGTGTAGGGGTCGGGCGCTTGGGACGGCCAATTCCCCGTCGTGTCCTGGCGATCCACTAACCAATCGAGGGTGCCTACCAGGTCGGCGGTATACGGTTGCAATACATTGGAGGGACAATTCCACAGCATATGCAAAATTCCCGCTGTAAATCACGCGTACTTAACTTGAAACCTTTCGCTAAGAGGCAACAGGACCGAGCACGCACCTACACCATGAGCCGCCCCCAAATACCTCTTCCCATGCCAGGACCACATCAACGGCGGAATAGAGGCAGTAACGGGTCCCACGTTTTCGCTCGCGATCTGCGCAGCATAATCCCTTGCCCCCTCCCTCCCAATCACCACAATTGCATTCACAACCGCCCCCACAGTCTCATCGTCCACCAAAGCCGCAAGTGCGTCAACACCATCCACACGTTTCTCAGTGGGCTCCTTGTCCGCCGCCGCCGCCGCCGCACGAGCGAGCGCCGCCCGGATGCGCAAAAGCGCGTAAAGCAAGCCAGCACGGGCATACAGCACCTCACACCCACCATCAACATACACTCCCGCCGTCACGCCCGCCTGCACCGCGGCACCCCCCAGGAGCTGTACACAGCCCTGCCAGTGCACCATGAAGGGCGCTGCACTTCCAGATTGGATGATGCGGAGAAGCATGAGCGTCGCTGCGCCGATGTCCGTCTCGAGGAACGCAGAGCGCGAGGGCGGGGGCACCGTTTCGCCCTTCCCAAGCAGGGCCACGGCTTCAGGAGTGGCTAGGAGCGTCCGGTCGCCTGCGGCGGCGAGGCTGGAGGGCAAGAGGTCTGGACCGAGGATCGAGCGGGGCACCGTCGAGAGACGGTGCTCCATGAGTGCGATGCCTGTATTTTTTTTTGGGGGGGGCGTTAGGCCTGTTGAACCTGATGATGATTATCAATTTACCTGCGAGACCAGTGTATACGCCCGTGGACTGGATGGGATGTGTCTGAGTGTATTGCGAGACGCGGTTGACAGTAGTGCTGAGTGCTTCAGAGATGGCACGCTTTGAGTCAGGAAAATCCTCTGGGCGGGGAGGGCGTCGGGGATGTGTGATGTATCGCGAGGCCATGCGGGGTTCTGAAAGTGTTAGTACAAGGCTTGAATGGACCACGAAGTTGAATGGTCGTCGAGGATCATGACGTTTCTCTTGAACTCGTGCTCGAGCCGTCTGGAACTATGATGTAATTATGGGTCCATAGGGAAGGTGGTTCGAATGAATGTGTTCTTATTTTCGAGACGATGTAATCGAGAAGTCCATGTCTATAGTCCAAGTCCATTTCTGAGGCTGTGTGTCGCTAAAAGAGAATATGAAGCATACGGAGGATGAATAAAGTGAAGGAGATCCGTATGCAAATAGTAACATATGTGCAAAGTAGAAACAGTCCTGCAGGTGCGGAGTGGTGGAAGGCGGCGCGTAAACGTGAACTGTCAACATAAAAAAAAAGTCCATACCAGCTCTACTAGTATCGATTCTGCAGCGGCGCCGTTACCCGCGGCGATCCCGTCGCATACGGGTCATGATCCACGCTCATCATCCCCCTCGACTCATACCCCTCGTCCCGATACGCGCCCGTCAGATCCACCGTACTCCCATTCCATGCCTCGCTCGAGTTATCATGCTGTAACGGAACAAAAGCGCTCGAGTCAGAACGCCGCATCCCGCGGTGTGCCCCGCCCGCCAGCGCCGCACCCATCACACCCGGTCCTCCCGCGCTCATCGGATATGAGCTCGACGACGACGGGGGCGTGCGGCGCCGGCGGGCAAGGAAGAGACCAAGAAGCGCACCCAGAAGTCCTATCACCGCGATCGCCCCGATCACGCCGCCCACTATCGCACCGGTGTGCGACCCGCTTGCACCATTCGCGTTGCCCTGCGCCCCGCCTGGCGATGTTGTTGAGCCGCCCGCCGAGCCCTGTGCGGTGTCGAGGAGCACGTTGGCTGGGAGCTGGCTGGCAGCCGCCGTGGGCTGCGGGCCCATCACGCCGTTGCCGATTATCACCATGGTGCCGACCGAGGGGATGCCGTTGACGGTCACGAAAAGGAGTGCCGGGCCGGGTTGGAGGATGTTAGGGTTGGGAGCCTGTGCGACATGCAGGACGAATGAGCCGTCACTATTCACAGTGAACGTATTATTGAGCTGCACGTATCGCTGGCCCATGTTCATGGCGTGCGTGGTGAACCCGCCACGCAGGAGAACGACGGTGGTATTGCTAGCAGCGGCGTTAGCAGATCCAGAGTATGAGCTTCCAGGAACGGTGATATCGAATGAGTTTCCGCCATATGAGATTGTCTTGGGGACACCGGAAGGGGTGGGGCGCGTCTTGGCGCTGAAGTAAGAAGGATAAAATATCTCCGCGCGGTATTCAGTAGGGAATGTGGTGGAGGTGTTAACGTCGACGTTCGGGTTGGATCCGGCGACGAGGACGGAAGCATCAGGGAGGAGGATGGCAGAGGAGTGGTACAGACGAGCGATGTTGGAAGTGCCGAGACCTGCGTTGGACCACCTCTGGCCTTTCGGTGCGTTCGGGTCATAGATTGCGGGAGTGCCGACCGGACCAGAGGCGAGGGACATTCCAAACGGCATGTCGGAGAACGAGGCGGTCTGCCCGGTGGCGGTGGCATATCCAGCTGTACCGTTCAAACCGCCATTGATGACAAGCATCTTTCCATTGGGGAGGAGGATGAATTGCCCCATGGTCCTGCCCTCGAGCATGTTGTCATCAGCCTGGTATGCAGGTGCGGAGCCATCCGCAGGCTCAGGTGTGAGCCTCTGGCAGTCGCGCGACGCTGGATAGTTCCAGGTGTTGATGGCAGGGTTTGCGTAGTTGCCCCAGGCATCATCTGGCATGTCATTTCCACCGCAAAAGAGGAGCGTAGGGTTCCAGTTGTTGGCGGGCGTAAGGGGCAGCATGGCGACTGCACCAGAGGCAGGGTACACGCGGACGACGTGGTTGGGCATATCTGGAAGAGGTGTCTCGATGTTGGCGTTGTAGTCCCAGATCACTATGGATGAGGTTAAGAGAGATAATCGTTATTGTCAAGGAATTATGAACGTACTTGTGGAGACATTGGCTTGGACGAGCATCTTCCCGGAGTTCAGGAGAAAGGCGTGTGCGTACGCATTGAGACCAGACGTCTTGATCAAAAACTGCACCGGCTGCACTCCACGTCCGTTCGCAGGATAAAATTCGTAGGTATTCTCGGCAGCACCACCCTCGAATTGCGGGTCGGTGTTGGGGTAATTTCGGTTGATGTAGCCGCCGTTGACGAATCCACCGATGAGGACCATTGACCCATCAGCTAGAGCCTCGGCAGTGGAATACCAACGCTGCTTCTGCATAGAGAGAACGCTGGCATCATCGAACCATTGGCAATTTGGCGAGTTGAAGTTGTCCTGAGACGTGCAAGGGTTGAGGACCCGAATCGCTTTTGTGCCATCGAAATCTTGGTACTCTGAGTCCCATGCACCGCTACCCCAGGGATACTTCTGCGACCCAATCTGCCCTCCACGACCGATAGCACCGTTTCCACCGAACGTGATGTAGGAACCATTTGGTAGATGCATCCCAGACGCACAGAACGTGTTACTCCGGACGTCCATTACCGTGGATTGCTTGGTATTGATATCCCTGCAGGAAGCTCAGTATTAACGTCTCGTTCCTACAAGCCCCGGGCTAGAGCCTCATTGCACACGTCTATGTTCCAGGCCTTCGATCTCACGGTGTGCAACGCACAATGGGCTGGAATGGATTCTAAAAGGAGGCAGAACACGTACCATACTGAACCCCACGCTGGATGACCTAGAACTTGAGCAGAATTGCCCTCCGCCTTGTCCAATATGTATACTTTTTCTTCGTTACCCAGGAACATCTAAGCGAGTGCTGAGCAAAGAACTTTCGAATAGCCAAATCGCTAACCATCATTGCGCTGACAAGAGTATTCCCTCCATCCGCGAACGAGCCTGCGGTCGCAGCAAGTGCTGGTGAAGATGCCGTGACCAGCCATAGGGCTAACGAAAGCGGCAGCATTGAGCAACCCGAATAGAAAAGAAAAAATATAGCGGAAATTAGAGGGATATTAGGGAGCGAGAAAAGAATGTGCTGGTGCTGGCGGCGGAGGAGAAGGTGGTGGTGGTGGTGAAGAAGGGTGAAGATTGGGCTTTGTTGCTCAACGGCCTCAGATGGACCAGCTCTCGATCTCCAGGACCCCGGATACCCTCGGATTATTACCTAAAGGCAAACGGCCTCCTCCGCCTCCTCCATCCTAGCCTTTCTAGTAGAAGTAAGTATTGAAGTGTTAAAACCTTCCCTTTATTCCTCTCGAGAAATTATCCTCATCTGTATGTGGTATTCCTGGTCCCGCGCTGATCCAGATTCCGAGGTTTGTCGACCCATATTCTACTTGTTTTGCTCAAGTCTGCTCACGCTAGCGAAGGAAGCCTAGAGCGCAACGAGCGCAACAGAAACCGACGGGTTTACATAGCGTTCTTCATTTCCCCTTGCTGGGCTTCACGACCCAAAGCAAGGATATTGTCCTCCGGCGCTAGCACACGCACGAAGGCTCACTAAATCGGACTTGTCTTAGGTCTACTGTCGGATATTAATGCGAGTCGTCCCTCCGCAGCGGATAATCGATCTATCTAGGACTGAACACCCGCAAGATTCCTTCCGCGCTTGACGTCGTTGTCTAATCATTGTCTTGCATTATGACACCCGCGAAATTGAGTGCGCAAAATTCACTGCAGCTAGCGATGAAACTAGCTTCCAGCTTTGTTTGAACTGCAGATCAACTGCAGATGCTGAGCGCTGAGCAACATCTACTAGATTCTGTATATGAGCGCTTGTGTAGCGACCCTGATCGGGCTCCTGGCACTCTGTTAAAGTTCTGTTAATCTCTCATGTCCAAAAATAGTGTGGATATTCTTAGACCATGCTCCGCACACAGCCATGATTGAACCGGAACCGCCCTGGCAGCACATGCTCGCATCAGGACATTCTTCCCAACGGCGTACCATTGCCGCGGCATATCTTCTAGCACGAGCAAGTATTTCTTGTATGTTTGGTAGATATTAAATAATTGCAAAACATGAGCACTGAGTCGTATAAGAAAGACCGAAGCATCCTCTCCGTGGTTTTCAGACGTCGTATTCTCCTTATACGTGGCTGTGGCGAGTCTTGGTTAGTTCTAGCCAAGAAACACGATGATCGAACTCGAACCATGTTTCACTCGCGACCGAAGCTATCTGGAAAAATATACAACAGGTAAGAGCCCCCGACCCCCTCCGACGCTGCCTTCATACCCGATTCTAGTGTGTTTAGCCTGGCGGCGGCACATTCATCATCCATGGCCGTCGCTGCTGTTTATTTTTGTACCCCAGCTAAAATTGCACACACCATATTTTCGGTCCCGGGCTCGTCCTATGGGTAATTTATCTTGTTATCTTGTTATGAGGCGGCGTGCCGTCGGCGACCGTTGCAAAAAAGTCGCTCTGGTGATCGCTTCGAATACTAATAGCCTCCCGGAGCACTTGTGTGTAATGTAAGTACAACTGGGTGAAACACCCATCGCCTTGATATTAATCTCCTTAGTTCCGAGATTGGCTCGCCACTGACCTAGTTGTAGATCGTTCTCAGCTGGAATCACAAGGCTTAAGGATGATGCACCATCTATTCGCGGTCGAATATAACTAAGTATGTACAGCACCATTGGGTATCATAACTACCTAACACAGGAGTCTACGGACATGGAAAGCTATCATCATGCCTGCCGACTAAGAGCCCATGCCATCCAAAACGTCAGCATCTCTACGACATTGCACCCCAGGTCGGACGTCGCCTTATACGCCCCATCAAACTCGAGGATGGGAGCCTCAAACGTGTCAGTGATGCTCACTGCGCTGTTGTCTGGATGACGAAACAAGGCTAGTCAGTACGGAATTCCGGGCGAGGTAGACCGTGCTGGGAATGTATAAGTACTTACTCGGACTGAGCTCGCCGAAGGCCCATCGGGTATAGTTGCTGACAGCAAAAAAGCGGCCGCGGCTTCTGCAGGTATCGTGAATCTACGAAGACATCAATTTGTCAATGATGGGACGGTCAGGCAGCGGGTATGGCTTACCACAGCCCAGAGCTTATGAGCCGCCGTGGATGGTTTGTCAAGTTCGTTGTTCTGGAACTGGGTTGTATTTCAGTGTCGTAGAAAGACGAAGGGAAGGAAGGGGGGGCTTACGTGCTGGACATTGGTGAATTCATTGAAGTCCTGGATACCGAATTCCAAGGGCTCAACGAAGAAGACAAAGAATGGGAAGCGATGGACCAGTGTTCCTGGCTAGATAGAGCGATGTAATCAGATCAGCATACGCGTGATATATGTACGAGGAAGGGTGCATACCAAGGCAAGAATATCCCACCGCGCATGGTGCGCCAGACTCAAGTGTGAGAACTTGCGGAACTGCAGTGCGGTGGCAACGGGAGAGCCGAGTGGCTGACCATCGACGATGCGCAGGATCTCGGAGATGGTGCCGAGTACATAGTCTTGCATGACCTTCACATAGAGTTCCTCATTATCGATTCGAGAAAGGAACTTGATGTCGTCGTCGTCATATAGGACAAGACCTTTGCTCGGCAAGCGGAGGTGCGGCGACTCCTCTTCTGCGACCATATCTTCGTTCACGATGTAGGCATTAGCGACAGAGGTTTTGAGATCTGCGCGAAGAAAAGCAAGTTGGATGAAGGTGCCTTGGATAGCGTCGGAGACTCACAATTGTCCACTAGGGCCACGAACTGGTATGTTTCCGTACGTTCGACTCGGCGGAGACACCGTGTACCGGGTCGCCTTTGCAGTTCGGTATATTCGGGCCACTGCTTCGCCCGTGGGATCTGCACTGAGAGAAACTGCCTAGATTTAGAGCGCTTGAATGCTGGGAGAAAGGCCTTTGAGAGGTAGATTCGGAGAGAAAGGCGCTGTGGTATCTGGGGGTTCTGTTGTACAGACATTATGAGATGAGAGGAGTGTCAGAGAATGACGAGGGCGAAGACTGCAGCGGAGCAATACCCATGAAAGGTTCCTTTAAATTCCAGACAAAGCGGATTGACCACAGGGAGGACAAAAGCGACAAGGTTGTGGCCAATGCATGCAGCAATGAGGTCAAAGCGTTATTAATTGTCATAGCGAAGCTAGTAGCTTTCTGGTAGGTCAATCAAAGGTCAATGCGGATCAATAGTTACTTCATTTTTCTTATGTCTGCTCTCGTCGTTGTCAATCCAGTAGAGTGAAGGAGCAGGAAATGGCCAAAGCTGGTTCGCAACACAAGGTATTGGACTCCGTCAATACGACACTGATGACGGTCACTGGCAAGAGGTCAAGGCAGGCGTGGTTCGTGTTTGGCAACAGCCTCAAGAGGCTAAATTATATCTCCAAGTCCTTTTCCAGATCTTGCCCATATCTTTCCACATCGATATCGAAATGTCAGAGAGCGTCGTACATGTGCCATCCAATAGCTTCTTGACCAGACGAGCACTTCAAGTTCAACGAGACCGATATGGGTTGTACTTGCTCCGCCGAATGAGACTCACCTTGTTCCGCAACTTTCTGTGTTACAAACACGAGCAGAAAACGGTAGAATGTATATAATATCTGCGCCTGGAACAAGGACATCGACTTTTAATGTTTCCATAGACAGGGAATTTGATCTTCTGCAGCTTGACGACCTTGTCTGGTGGTCGTTGCTTAAATAGCCATGGGCTCGAGTGGTCGATCTCATAACTACTCTTGCCCACATCCTCAAATAACCGCTGAATCACGATAAATATCGTATGTTGAACTCGCGTTGAACCCAGGTTTTAACAGTCGCGACTCACTCACGTTCTCATCCAGATGACGACTTTCAATCCCAAATATCTCTCGAATTTATTCGACGGTTCACCACTTCTGCGAACGTATGACATGCTCTTCGGGGTCTCCCTGACTGTACTACTATTCGCCATCACACATTTCCTTAGATCGAAGCTTCGCGAAAACTTACACGGACCTCCTGAAGGCGTCCTTGCAAGCGAACTTGAACTCTACTCCTATCACTCCTCTGCCCCCAGTTTTGAAATCACTGGAGGTCCAAAGTCGATATCTCGTAACGTCGAAGATGGACCCTCTCCTGACTCCTTCCTTCCCCCCAACGTTGAAATCACTGCAGGGCTTTGGCAACGGTCGATAACCATAAAGCTTGGGAAGAATGCAGCTGCCACAAACCATACCCCCGAGCAGCAACTTTCCCTTTTGTCTCGCCACCTAGGTGGCGAGCCATTAAAACTTGTTGCTGAGCTGGAGGTTGGGGAGTGGTCTGTGATAAAAGGGTTTCACAACTTGGGACAGTACTTGGCCGCCCTCGGCAACGAGGTTCCTTTCAGAAACTGGGACGACCTCACTATTCGCCTTCCAGATGTCGAGCTTCCATACGATTCGCGTCTGTATCAAATTCCAGATGGCGCCCTCCAAAGCATCTGTCACCTGAATTGGAGCGGTCATCGCAGTCAGTTGTCGGCGTCATGGCTTCCCTTTTCACACATCCCCCTCCAGTCTCTCACAACCCTCGTCCTTACTTGCAAGCTGTCGCTCCAGGACTGCCATCGCCTCCTCTTCTGCGGCGAAAATTTACGACATCTGGAGGTTCACAAGGTCGAAAAGGTGCCGTCGCTCTTCGAGGACCTACCTGATGGTACACTCCTGCCTAACGGTAAACAAGTTCCTGCGGGGCATCACCCGCGGGCTAACCTGGAGTCCCTGGTGCTCACCTCTTCTCAGGATATAGCTCCACTTCTGATACCATTCACATTTCCAACACTTCGCAAAATCAGCCTTGACCTTACTTGTCCAACCGATTCTCATTATCTTCAATCCCTTCCTATTGATTGGGGGATACTCAAAACAGTCATGTTGCAATGTGATATGTCAGACGACGACTCGAAATGGATTCAAAATCAGTGCAGTGCTAATACGCAACATGACCATACATGTAGTAAATCTTTACCAGCTTTGTTACCCCCGCTTACTACTTAACGGCTGAATGACATTCCCTGCGCTTCCAAGATCTTTAATCCCTCCAAGTCAATTTGATGGGCCTCCCAACGCCCAACCTGTATCTCCTGAAGCAACGAAGACTCGGAATTATCCAATTTTGACCTCCGGGAGGAAACCATTTCAAGGAGTACACCAGGAGGCGTGGTACATTCCCAGATGACAAATCTTTCAAGCCTCGGGAGAGTTACACGGACGCCAGGTGAGATTGTAAGAAGCCCTACGAGCTTGCTGGTAACTCGACACTGGACATTGAGGTCGATAAGGTACGACATCGCAGGAGAAACAAGAATTTTCAAAAGAAAATCTTCGCCATCCACATATTCATAGGAGAATTTTCGAAGGTGGCATTGGGATCTCGCTAGGAGATCCTCAAATGATACAGGTTCAGAGCGAACCCTGTAACTCTGGCATTGTCGGATACTGAATGAAGTCAAAGAGGGCAGTGTAACTTGCTGGAAAATGGTGTCGGGTGCCTGCCGTACGTTCATGGAAACTTTGTGGAGATAAGGAAGGAGGACTGGTGCAGATGAGTGAGAAGGATGCAACGACTGAATCGCGGGAACATTCAAGGTTGGATCGTAGTCGAAGTGAGACTCGGCGAAGCGGAGGTCCATGAGATTGTGACATAAAGGCAGGATTTCTAAGAGCGAGTCCATCGAGATCGTCATTTCGACGCAAGTGAGTTGCTTCCACGGGATATTTCGGAGTCTGTGTTCCAGGTAGGTCGATTCCCACTGCCCTCTACGGAACGACGGGGATGCATGGATGGCATCCCAGACTTTATCCAACGAAACAAGATCAATGTCAAAGATCGTTGGGACCTCATGGCTGTGTATGGTGGCGGATTCCAGGATCTGGAGGGAACCAGCAGGTAGGTTCGCTAATACAAGAGGGATTTTGAATAAAAAGCGAAAATCGATCGCCTTCCAGCGATAGGCTTGCGGCATAAGAAGAGATAAGATCTCCGTGGCCACCGTGTTTTGTCGTCGCCGCTGCTTTTCCCTGTTCTCCCAATTCTCCCGAGTCTCCCGATCGAGAGATGGTTCGCGCAGGACGATGGTAAGGGGGCAGGTACCTGAGCGCTCGAGCCAGGTACGCAGAAGAGGGAGATGTTGCCTCGTATTATCACATAAGATCGACACTGACGACCAAAGCAAAGGTGTTGACAGCGCGACGCCTCGCCAGTGCCTGCAAACCTGGGCCAATTTCATTGGATCTGATGCTGAGCCGGGAGAAAAGGATAGTCTACCGAATTTCCCGGAGCGTGGCGGTCTGGTACCCCAATAATTGGCGTAATTGTGAAGAGTGATGATGAATATGTCCGCTATAAGCTCGAAGGAAAGCCGGTTTATCGGAGGTACAGCCTCTTCGACGGCGAGATGATGGATAACGGTACCTTGGTCAGGAACGTTGGCCTCCAAGGAGTTTTTCTGGCAAAGGTATTGCTCGTTCGACAAGCCCCCAATGAGCGGTAAGAATGTCTGCAGCGGGAACTTTGCCAAAAACATCTATGAGAATAGTAGTCAGCATCGGGTACGATCATGTTGAACCACACTGACCGTGGATTTAAGTAGTTCGATGTAAATGAAATGGAATCTATCGTTCTGTAAAGACCAACACATTTTCCTTCGACTTTAAGTAGCAATTTGCGCGGAAACGGCAATGATATCGAGGGCAACGTACACAATAACGAGCCTCTCGACTACAATAACGGACGGCAATCGCGCTATGAGCAAAGTTCTGATTCTACATCTCGCGACAAGGCAACCAAAATGTCGCCGACAGATTCAAGTTCGCATAGACAATAAGCCATAATTATAGAACCCGGAGGGCAGGAAAGCGACCAGAAAGCAACTGTCATGATCGCTGCGTCAGTTGGATCCATGCCAACGGAGGCTAAAGTCAGCGGCTCGGAACTTACCGGCAGTCATGAAGTCCCCATTGCTACCAACTGCAGCTGCATTATATCGTCATCGAACATACCATCTCGTTATGCCAGAGCACTCACCTATCGTAACAAACCTTACCAAAAACCTGGGATTGAACCGCGGACGATTTCTTTCCTATCGACGAGGCGCGCGGCAAAGCTTGGGCAAAGCCTGCTTTGAACGAAGAAGTGAGCACGAGTCGAACAAACGCGTCCTCCACGCTGATACCCTCCCAGCTCAGTGAATTTTATAGGAAAGCGACTATCACTGCGTCAGCTGTCTCCACGAGCTACGGTGGCGAAGGCTGCAAATACGGGGCCCGGGTCCTTGGCATAGTCAATGGTCATAGATAATTACCTACGACATTGTTCGGCAACTTTGGCTGTCACCGGAGTTCAAATAACCTCAGGCTACTTAGTCTAACTTGAAGGCTGGGTCTGTCCCTGTTGCCATAAAACTGTTGTGCGATGCCCAGGACCAAGTTGAAACTAGCCGTTTGGTACGTCGTTACTATGCTTCCATGTCTCATTCGTTTCATGACGGCTTCTCCAGTGGCGGAGGCGTTGGGGGACTCACTTTTGCTGTCGCGATGTCAAGATACTACCCCGAGCCTGTTGAGGTGGAAATCTTCGAAGCAACTAGCCAGTTTTCACCCATTGGTGCCGGCATCGGAATATCTCCCCGTGCATGGAGAGCTTTGACTTCTATCGGCCTGGGGGGTTTGGCATCGCAAGCATCGTCCCGGCCAAGTAACGACACTGGTGCTACTATTTGTCCATTTGGTCGTTCCATGACTTATGATCCTTTTAGTCCATACTCTTGAATTACGAAAGAGCGACCAAGCCGAAGGCTACGTCTTCTACGACGTCCTCACGAAAGGTATGCTCTGCCTTCATATATCAAATTTATTCCTAGCCGAAACATTGTAGGTCCCTTACTTTTCTTCCACCGCGCCAACTTCCACGAAGAGCTCGTCAAGCATCTCTTACCCTCATGCCAGATAAAATATTCCAAGCGGGTGCAACACTATAGTCGGTTGATATCAGGCAAAATCGAGGTCGTTTTCGAGGACAACTCGAAAACAACATGCGATCTCCTCGTTGGCGCCGATGGTATCAAATCAGCTGTTAGACGGACATTTCTGCATGAGCAAGTGCGATCGGCTTCAGCTGATGGTCGTGTAGATCATGCAAATCATCTGCTAGCTGCAATCGATCCAATCTGGACAGGGACCGTGGTGTACAGAGACCTTATTCCCACTCAGAGACTGACTGGCTACGTCGCCCGAGAACACGGCACACAGGTGTGTCCATCCTTATCTGCGCCTCACATCTGACTAAATTTCATTTGTGAAGTACTTGGGAAAAGACATGGTGGGGAGACTCCATCATGATGTGCAGCTGTCAATCTCATTTTCTCGGTTGTCAGGTTATTATCGTCTACCCTATCGCTAAGGGAGACCTCCTAAACGTCGTAGCATACCAAATGAATAATAAACTGGCCGAGGCGCCTTTCGAGGGTCCATGTGAAGAAGCCGAAAAGGACGAGCTTCTGGCCTCCGTTTCCCACTGGGAACCTGAAATCAAGAACTTGCTACAAGTAAGGCATCAGTCGAACAGTTCCTTGTATCGAACTCACGTATATCGCCTGTAGCATCTGAACAAACCCACAAGATGGGCGATAAACACTGTTAATCCGTTGCCAACGTTTGGTCTTGATGGTGTCGTACTGTTGGGTGACGCTGTGAGAATTATGTGCTTGTGCGTTAGGACTGTGCTTAATATCCTCAGGGCCATGCTATGACACCTCATCAAGGATCTGGTGCTGGTCAAGCTATCGAAGTACGTACATCTGGTAACGCGTCTGGTTAATAACAATCATGGTCTTATTTTTACAGGATGCATGTGTCCTCGCCGAATTACTAGGTCATCATCTGGCGACTCTCGAGACCCTTCCGGACGTCATACGTATCTATGATACTCTCCGTCGCCCGTTTGCATTGGACATTGCCCGTCGATCTTTTCAGACTGGTCGATATCTCAGTATGAATCATGAAGATTTCGTTCTTGACGGATGCGATCCCGCGGAGCAAGAGAAGCGCTTGAAAGAGATGGGCGAGATTATGTTCGATAATTGGCGGTGGGCCTGGGAGACATCATTAGATGGTATGATTGAAGAGGGTATTTCCATGTTGGAAGATACGACAGTCCGTAAGTAATGCCTCCTTTTATAAGGTAAAACCTCCCGCCCTATGATAAATGTGGCGCTGCTTCTTCGTTATGGACGCTGTGTGTATGTAGTGTGTGGAAACTTCGAAGTTGTGTGGAAACTACATAGAGATATCAACTGGCGAGGATTCCCAATTATTCGCGCAGCAGGTCAACGTTTCAAGTTCAGCTATAATTTTACAGTGAAGTGATGGTATACATAGACCCTTTACTAGAAGCTGAGGGCAATACGGTGATGTGCCTCCATTACTCGCTGCTTCAGCACGGCCCAAGCCCTCATCAAGCCCTCCACGTCATGTGCCTTCGCTGGGACCGGATGTGGCCCACGGTCGACGACAATCCATGCTGCATAGGTTCCTGGCGTGCGCGCGAAAAAGGACGCGACGTCCGCAGGTTTGGTGGTTGGGTCAGACCGCGAGGATGAGGGAAGAGGCGTCATCGTGGATGAGGTCGATAACAAGGAACGGGGCGATGGGGGGGAGAGGAAGACGTCCTCCATACCGTAGACTGTAGTCGCCATCGTTTACCACGGTGTTGTCAATGTTACTTGAAATTTTCGGCTTCTGATAAATATACCCTTTTCGTTTTTAGACCGTTTGGATTATCATCGATCCCAAGTGGAGAGAGTGGGGGGCCGTTATCGCGCTCTGTGACCTTGATCAGAAGCATCCCCGTCACCTCGACTTCGACACATCGCGAGCCCCTTGTATCAGGTCACGCGTTTACCAGAGAAGGCGTTCACGGGACGCGCAGATTGATGAACATTCGACTAAGGAACGGACAGCAAGAGGGAAGGAGGAAAAAGAGAACGAAATCATGTTCCAGTTTGATGTCAGGCTTGCCCCGTTGCCGGATACACCGACCCTCCACTAGCCCCGTGGAACTGTCCATGCTGAGCCGCCGTCGCATCACTGAAACCAGAAAGGAAGTCACCCCACTCAGTCAGTCTGCAATACCAAAAGATGAAAAATCAGCATCTACACAAAAGACAAGCAAACGAAAGAACCAACGCACTCGAATCCAGCAGGCACATCGGACCACATTGCGAACGCATCATCATCAAAACCTATAGCCGTGGCCGTGGCCATACCCATTCCAGCACCAAGACCTCCACCACCAGCCTCTGCACCTCCAGCCACGCCTGCGCCGATATCGACCCCGCTCCCAGGCTCCTGAGACATCCAATACGGAAACACATCCTCAACTCTATACTCAGCTTCGCCCTGAGGTGCGAACGACGACATGAGCCCTACTTCCGAGGCAGCTGTTGGCTGGGCATAGTACGCCGAGCCGGAGCCCGTGCTCGAAGGGACGACGCTGGGCAGGGGTGGGATGTGTTGTGAGCCCTGGGGGTGTGTCTGCGGCATGAATTGAGGGAATTGAGCCACACTTGTCGCGCCATACCAGTCCTGCGGGTTCACGATGCCATGTAGAGTGTGCCGCCGCCGCCGCTGCGGTGCTGGGTGGTGTTGATGCTGTTGCTGATACACAGGGTTGGGACCATGGTCGCACTTCGGAAGTATGGACAGCGGTTCCTGCGGACGGGATGACGGCTGTGTCGGGAAAAGACTTCCACTTCCACTTCCACTCGCGGCAGGCGCGGGTCCCTGTTGCCGCTGAACGATACCCCGCCTGGAATCCATGGCGTCCGGCGCACCGTGCAAGGGGTGTACTGAAGGCTTCCAATGAGACGCATGCAAGGTCGCAGGATGGTCGCACTCCTCCTGTTGAGGCAAACCTCCGCGCTTCTGGGCAGTCGTGGGCACATCGGATGCTTGCCGCGGAAACGGAAGATCGCCGACCGAGACAAGTTCACAAAGGATGTGGCTGTTTAGAAGTGGTTAGAGAGGGTACGACTGCATGAGGGGCTAAAGATGTACTTAAAGCGGCCTGCGAGGTACCATCTACGTGCGACCTGAGTAAACGAAAGAAGGGAGTATCCCGACAACACACCTTGGCTCTGAGGCCTGAATGACATCTGTGCACTTCTGCACATCCGCCATCAAGTCCTTGTTAAAGTCCGTCGAGAGGCCAGAACGTTTCCCGCCCCAGATGTTCACGAGGAGAACCACGGCTACCGAGAATGCTGTCGCCTACTCTCGTAAACATCAGTATTACATTACACCCCTCCCTACACAGAAAACCTACCTGCAGCTGCGGCGGCGTGATCTTAAACCTCTTCCCGTGCGCCTCAAGAACACAGCTGCACGCGCGGGCCGCGTTCGTGCAGATCGCGAGGGAGGGAAAAGAGTGCGCCACGTCTGGCTTATGCGGGGATGGGATGAATGGGCGGTGCACGAGGATCCGGGTGTGGTAGTACGCGCAGTAGAGCGAGGCAGACTGCTTGAACCACACGTCGTTGACACGCTTGGGGTCCCAGCGGACTGCAGTTGGCATAATTAGTGGAAGGGGTGGGGATGGATAGGAAGGGGTGGGGATGGATGGGAAGGGACATACGGTGGTCAGGGATATTGTCGAGCCAGGCGTTGAGCGCCGAGTCCAGCTCTGAGACGATGCTTTCCTCCCGCTGTTGCCCCATGAAGCCGAGCAGGATCTTCGATTTGTTGATCGCGTACTGGAAGAGAGAGAGGTTGATGCCGGCCAGCAGCGGTAAACAAGCCACGACTTACCACCTTCCTAATCGAGAACGCTAAGATCCGATTCAGCCGGATGAAGGCATTGAAGTATGTGACGACAGAGGGCGTCTTGTTAGGCGTTGGCTGGCGCCAACACAGCTGTGGATCTGGACGCTCCCAGTACTCGTCGTCGCACTCAATGGGCATGTCGAGATCGAAGCTAGATATATCACGCACATGAGATCTCTTTCAGACCAGGTACAAGGATGGAGCAAAACGTACTCTTCGTTGTGAATTGACAATGGCCGTCCATGGCAGACGCTGAACTGGCTATCCATACACACCAGCACCCTGCAGACAATATCAGATTAATTCTCGACTCAAGAAGCGCCAGAAAGAACACGCACCAAAAAACCCGCTTCCATAACTCATCCTCCACCGTATGCACCCCGCACGCTTTGCGTCGGTGCGCGCCGAAGTCCTGGGCAACCCGGATCCCAATTCCCACGACGCTCCAGCCGGCCTCTGGGATGCAGGACCCTTGTAGGAATTGGCCCAGTAACTACAACAGACACAGAATGTGAACCATAGCTCAACATCATCGGTAAGCTCTACGGAAGAGGGACTTACGGCGTAGAATTGTAGTTCGTACAGACACGTCCGAACGAGGGGCGGGATGTTTATCATCTGGACCTGCTCGCACCATTTCCAGCCACACGAGTACGCAATCTGGTTCTCCCAGTCTTCATTATTGTTGCTCCAAGCCGGGTCCACTGGGTCGTCCATCACCCGCGGATCGTCCGAGTACCGCGCCGCAACTGCACACACGAGAAGCACAGTCGCCGCGAATGCCGAGTCCATGTGATGCAGGCCGTGTGCGACGGCCCGCTGGAATGTCGGGCGGTGCAGCAGCGGCACGTACCGGTTCATGTGCAAGAAATAGAGATCAATGAGGGAGGCGAGAAGGTCCGGTGGGGGAAATGTATACTGCGGGGGCTCGGGAGACGGGAATGTCAGTTTGGTCGGCTGGATAGGGATGCTGAGATGAATTCCTGGGTGACAGGGAAGCAAGGGGGGAAGGAAACTTACAGGCCATACATCGGACAATCCGCTATCGTGCTTTTTCCCACTTTCCCCTGTCCCCTCTTTTCCTTCCAAGTATTCGCGCTTCAGCTCCAACGCGGTCTTGACGAGCATCGGTGCGCTTGATTTGCCAAAGAAGGGTTGTATACAGAGCTTTCCAAGATGGTCCGTCAGGCCCTCCACGTTGTCCTTCAAAGTAGAGGGCGGGGCCGTGTATGTAGGGGCAGGGTTGTGCAGAGTCAATCTGTGGTCCGGCTTCGAGGAGGAGGAGGCTGTGGGGGACGGGAGAGCGTCATCGGCAAAAGTGTCGAGGTGCTCAAGGGCTTCAGGCGAGACCTGCAGTGCGAAGGTCAGTGAGATTTCTAGAGAGTCGCGTGACGTACTTTAGCAAGCAAATCCTGCAGCCTTTCGACGCGACTTTCTAGATTTTCCACATAGCTGTGGTTGGATTCGTTATTTTGAAGCACACTTCTGGAAGAGGACATCTGGGAGCGCGGTTTCGGGGGAGCTTGACCCCTGGTGGCATAATCGTAGGTGCATGCGAGTCCGTAGTCAATGCAATTCCTGCATCGATTAATTGACAGGTCCACACCATAGCCTGTACATTCCACCTGTATTAGTTGGGAGCGGGTGCGACGGTCAAAATGTAATACATACATCGAACTGCGACGAAACGGTCAATAGTATAAACAGATCAGCGACATGTTGAACGCACTCTTCTTCCTGCGACACGCATCGCACGCACGGCGTTGAGTATTAGTAGTCTTGCGCCGTTTCAGGTCGTTCCCAACCTTCTCGGACATTGTGGATTGTGAATATCGTCAAGCTGTATACTTATAGTGGCAAAGATTGGCAAATATTGGGTCGTTAAGCATGGCCCGGGCCCCGGGCAAGCAAGGGGTGAGCAGGATGAGAACCATGCCAATGTCACATGATCTACATGATAAATTCATTCGGGATCGGCGGCTCTGCCTTTCTCTGCCCTACGCTTCGCGAATCTGGCTTGTCAGTGATAGTGACTCGAAACCGACTCTGACAAGACCTAGTTTTCTTTTCAACATCCATAGGAAGAACGGGGAGGTAGTGGCGCTCGCGGAAACCAGCGTCTCGAACTGCTCTTTCAGTTCATTCAATAAATTTCCCCTTTAACACTTCAGCACTCCTCGCTGAAGCCGCAGAAAAATACTAGGTCACTGCCGCAAAGAATACTTGTAAGATACGTATAGTATAGAGTAAGTACTTGACACTAGAGCACTAATGATGGAGGGTTGTCTTAGTCTAAGACTTTTCGTGTCCCATGCGCTGGACTAAGAATCCTGGTGAATCATTCGGGAGAGGGCTCCCTTCATAAACCACCTCGAGACGAGGGTGAGGGCGGTCCTGCCAAACGAGCAGCGTGTCCTGTGGCAACTCCGTAGGTCCCATACCACTCGTATATGGGGCCATGCCGCCGTAGGACCTCTCCAAACGCTTGGCACCAGCCAGCATCGAAGATAGCAGCGCGAACATCCCCCAGCAGACGACGACACACGCTGTGATGAAGAGCGGCAAAAATGCAGCACCATATGCGGGTTTGAAGCACGTCGCTGTCCGCCCTCCCGTGCTGAGCACGGCCAACGCGGGGCTGCCCCGAGCGGCCCAGCCATTATATCCCAAACTCGCTAAAATGAACGACCCGCCGATCTCCCCAGCCCACTGTGGCAGCCTATGGATACTGAAGTTGGACTGGTAGTAATTGTCGTCGAGTGAGTTTAAGATATCGTCGCTGATCGAAGCTCTCGTCATCCGGGCTGCCACCGTCGTGAAAACGGGCCCGGGGCTGCCAATGCCAGTGTCAAGGTAGTTCTTACTCGAAAAAGCGAAGGGTTCTTGGAAGATGAAGTGATTCAGTGGTCCCGTGGCGTTGTCGGAGAGCGTGAAGCGTTGGACTTGTCCCCAATTGCCAAAAGTCGTGTCTCCGGGGTTAGGTTTATTATGTATTACCTCCCAGTAATCTGCCTCGACGAAATTAAGGTTGCTGGGGAGACGAGTGAGGTTGACAGTGACCTTTTCTGCAGCGTCCATCTCCACGGTTGCGGATACCATGTTGACTTGTGTTGCCGTGGCGCAGACCATCCTAGATATGGCCGTCACCAGCCTGCCGTTCAGCGCGTAAGATCCCCCGATTTGAAGGAGGTCGCACGAAGTAGCGCGTGATGTCGACTTATTACGTGGAAGGCCCAACTGTTGGTTCAACTGCTGACTACAGTTGCCAAGGACGTTTATGGTCTCGTCGACCCGACCCGACAACCCTCCATTCAGATCCGGCAGATAGAACGTTGCGACATTTGTCCGGAATGTAAATATCCCCCACGATCGGTTATAGCTGAGAAGATCGCCGTCGACGTTCCGATCCGACGTATTGAATATTGGGAAAACCTCCTCCCGTACTTTGTCGACAGTTTGCGCGAGCACCCCCGAAAGATATTCGGGCCCCGCGTATTTCCTCCATGTAGTGTCATTGGACATTGCATATATATCCACGGAGGAGAACCCGCTGCCGGAAAGAGACCCAGGATTGTCCACGGCGTATACACCCAAGTTCATGCACCCCACATCAACCTCCAACGCCATTGTCTTCGGAATGGTGACTTTCTGCTGCGCCGAAAGTTGTGGAACACCGACTACAACGTGTAAACCTGTTTCATGAGGTGCGATAGCGAGCCCGTTGGTGATGACAGGACGAAGAACCCGTTGGGCGCCAGTACCGCGATAATACATGTTGAGATCCAATGCGTTGGATTGCGTGAAATTGTGTCGTGAGAGCTGAAGTGGCATGAGGACATCGCTATCGGTGGAATTGAGGTCTCGGAATGCAGTGGAATCGGCATAGGTGGCGTTATGCCACGCGGTGCAGTTGCGTTCCGTCACGTTCACGCTGAAAACATGCGGTTCGGCTGCATCACATCTGTAGACGTTTACGAAGCCTGGATCGGTGCCGTTAACGAGGTTTGTACGCGTGAGGTTTAACGCGTCGCTGTCGGTTTTGATTGAGGCGGGGAAGTCGAGTGTGCCCGCTCCGGGAACGGTACAGGCGTAGAAGCCAATGAAGCCTATGTCACTGACGCTGACGAAGATGCCATAGAAGAGAAAAAGGAGGAGGGCAAGCAGAAGTCGGAAGGATGGTGTAGGGTCTCTATCGTTCCCTCGTAGTCGCTTGGCTATCCATTTAATCGAGGTAAGTGTAGCTGTTGACTTGCCCACTATGCGATTAAGGACATCGTGGGTCTCGATGGGGGCGACGCGTGGCGTGTTGACGAGGATGATGAGGCCGAGGATAAAGAGTCCGCCGTAGGAAAGGATCTGGATGACCGCACGGAGGATGAAGGTAATTTGGCCAGTCGTCAATTTGTCCGATACGACTATCATGATGTCCTTCAAGTAAGGTTGGTTGGGCGAAAGAACGAACTAAATACAGGGTGAGGGGCAGCCGCCAAGCTTCGAAACTTGACGCCATTAAGGTACATTCAAGAAGCCAGGTGATTGATCGTTATCATGTCGACTTGGAGGCCACACGAGGCTGTGCCTCCTGCGATTTCCGAGTCGGCGGGGCCACATAAGGCTACAGTAATCTGCCAACACAGCGAATCAAAACTATCCATCCTAGAATCGACTTCGACATACACGTTTCAAGGGTACTTAGTTTCGTCCAGAAAGCAAATGCAGACTGAAAGAAATACTACGTTAAGTTTCTTTGATGCAGGGTCCGAGCGGAAATAGAGCCTAGGCTGTTGCCAAAGCGAGCACAAAGCGAGTGAGCACTGATCACAGCTACAGTATGTTGACGTCGAATAGATGTCGATTCCAAGGTCACATTTTTCGTTCGATCAAAGACCGTTGTTCCCAATTGCAAGTTGTTCTTCTAGCTATATAGGGTCGTTGTGGTGCATCGCTTTTCAAAAGTATCGACGAAGTGAGTGATCGATGATCACTTACCATTTTGGGTTTATTTGGATCGGTGGCCCATACCAAGCACCTATTTCAGCCATGCGTTGATTTTGTACATACTCGACGTACTCAACAACTCGTTTTCGTATGATAGTGATAGTGATAAGACTCGATATAGTGTAATCTGAAAGGCCAAGTGGTCTGCCTACAGCCTTCTTCCCAGAAACCTTCTCTGCTGATGGGAAGCACCAGTTCAAGTTGAACTCGAGTCTATCCGACAAGTATCCGACACTATCACTGGCATTTGGCGTATCGTGCAATGCCCATAACCAAGTTGAGGGTAGCTGTTTGGTACGTTGTTGTACTTTCATGTCTCACTCGTTTATAACGTTTTCTCCAGCGGTGGAGGCGTCGGGGGACTCACTTTTGCTGTCGCGATGTCAAGATATCCCGAGGTTGAGGTGGAAATTTTCGAAGCAACCAGCGAGTTTTCACACATTGGTGCCGGATCGGAATATGGCCCCATACATGGAGAGCTTTGACTTCTATCGGCCTTGGGGGTTTGGCATCGCAAGCATCGTCCCAGCCAAGCAACGACACCGGTACTACCATTTGTCCATTTGGATTTGGTCATTCCATGACTTGACAATCCTTTTTTAGTCCGTACCCTTGAATTCCGGAAGAGCGACCAAGTCGAAGGCTTTGTTTTTTGCAACATCCTCACGAAAGGTGTGCTCTACACCCGTACATCAAATTCATTTCCTAGCCTACGCATATGCATCATAGGTCCATTACTTTTCTTCCACTGAGCCAACTTTCATGAAGAGCTCATCAAACATCTCTTACCCTCATGCCAGAAAAAATATTCCAAGCGGGTGCAACACTATAGTCGGTTGATATCAGGCAAAATCGAGGTCATTTTCGAGGACAACTCGAAAACAACATGTGATCTCCTTGTTGGCGCCGACGGTATCAAATCAGCTGTTAGAGGGACATTTCTGCGTGAGCAAGCGCAATTAGCTTTGGCTGATGGTCGTGCAGATGATGCACATCATCTGCTAGCTGCAATCGATCCAATCTGGACAGGGACCGTGGCATACAGAACCCTCGTTCCTACGCAGAAACTGAGTGGCTACGTTGCCCGTAAACACGGCACCCAGGTGTGTCCATCCTCATCCGCGCCTCACATCCGACTAATTTCCATCTGTGAAGTACTTGGGAAAAGACATGGTGGGGAGACTCCATCATGATGTACAGCTGTCAATCTCATTTTCTCGGTTTCTAGTCTATTATCGTCTACCCTATCGCTAAGGGAGATCTCCTAAATGTCGTAGCGTATTCGACGAATTATACACTGGCCGAGGCGTCTTTCGATGGTCTGTGGATTGAAGAAGCCGAAAAGGACGAGCTGCTGGCTGCCCTATGCCACTGAGAACCTGAAATCAAGAACTTGCTACAAGTAAGGTACCAGTCATCCAGTTCCTTTTATCGAACTCACGTATATCGCCTATAGCATATGGACAAACCTACAGGATGGGCGATACACACCGTCAATTTTTTGCCAATGTTTGGTTCTGATGGTGTCGCTCTATTGGGTGACGCTGTGAGTATTTCATGCTCCTATGTCGTTATCATTCTCAATTTTCTTAAGCCCATGCTATGGCCCCTCATCAAGGTTCCGGTGCCGGTCAAGCTATTGAGGTTTGTCCCTTGTGTACCGAGTTCGGTTTTATATTCATTGTTTCATCTCTACAGGATGCATGTGTCCTCGCCGAATTACTAGGTCATCATCTGGCGACTATCGAGACCCCTGCAGACGTCATACGTATCTATGATACTCTCCGTCGCCCGTTCGCATTGGACATTGCCCGTCGGTCTTTTCAGACTGGTCGATATCTCAGTATGAATCATGAGGATTTTGTACTCGACGGATGCGATACCGTGGAACAAGAGAAGCACTTGGAGAGGATGGGCGAGGCAATCATTGAGAATTGGCAGTGGGCTTGGGCGACATCATTAGATGGTATGATTGAAGAGGGCATCTCCATGTTGGAAGATACGGCACGCCTCGTTTTATAAGGTAAAACCTCTCACCCTGTGACAAATAAGACGCTAATCGTTCTTCAGAGAAACAGTTTTCGACTTACGTCCAGTGTGCTGTTCGGCACCAATGAATCCATCCGCACGACCCTGACAGATAGTGGAGAACAGGACAAAGTGCTACTGGCATGAGATGTTTGCGCCCGCCAAGGTACTTGATGTAACATCTGATGTTCTTCGAGACGGAATCGTTCTATCTAGTCATTTAACTGAATAAAGGCCATGCCAAGAATGATCAAGCTGTTAACGATCTGGCACAAGCGCCGTTCGCTCCAACTTTGGAGCATGTGCGAGGTTGGCACTCAGCGACTTCATCTTCAACGTGACTACGGCCCGCTTGCGACCGCGATCCGCGGCCGAACTTGATTGCAGATGTTCACGAAGGGACATCTTCCAACCAGAATTGAACCGCTGGCCAACGGCGATAACTAGACCCCAGACGCATCCAACGATTGCCCTATACCCGCAATTCAGTTCATAGTTGCTGCCATGGCTAAGGCGGGTTCCAGTAATCGTGGGAGACGATAAGCTCGCTTCCATACTCCTAACCCGTTAATCGAAAACTCCTTACTTCCGTCTCTCATTGCGGTAGGAGTTCGATCATTGCTCGACTTTCAGTGAAGCCCATTAACGACTTGCCTTGCGCTGCGGTCAGAGTATACATAAGTAGCTGGGATATACGCAGCCCCGGAGTCGCTTGCTGGTCGATGGCTTGTGCTAGTTAATCAGATCGAATTTTCTACTTTTGTTGGTACGTTCGCATTCCAGCCTCCTGTTGTATTTATTTCATTCTATCAGTCAGCTAATGGTACATCAGAAGCGGGGACATCATGGGCAACTTGTTATAATGCAAGACTATGCGCTGCCGTAACGCGCACCCCATTAGAAGATGAAGAATGCGGGCCGATACCAGGACTGTTTTGCTTCCAGATGCAGCCAGACTAAGGCTGCCTGCTTCGCATTCTCCATCAGAACTCGAGACATTATGTTATGTGTTGCTGGCCCCTCACAATTGGACTGGAACCTCGAGGACTCGGACCAAAGACTTTTGGCCATCGTATGCTTAGTTTTATCATGTTCAGGCTTCACGGCGGCGCTAAAGCTCAGCATTCACCTCTAATACGGGGTTGCGGGGGCTAACGGGATCGAGGTGGTGCGTCCTTTGTTATGGTCATGGCCTGTACAGTGTTCGGCCCTGGTCATGCGGGGCAACCCCTATATCGAATCGTCTGCAGCCGCCTCACTAGCACGTCACCTTTCGCTCTTTTCTAAGTACCTTTCAGATGTCGAGCTTTGGACGCCTTCGGCTCCACCTCGCTTCGACTAGTTCCGACTCCAGCGTTCTCCGCACAGACCGCAAAGCCAGAGCAAACACCGCTCGAAAATAATTACGTCCCGTGAAATCTACTTCATAATGCCGTCAACGTTCGGCTCAAAGTCTCATCGTCCTGTGCCGCCCCCGGTGGATGCCGATCCTGCTATATATCTAGCATGGCCTTCGTTTGATTTCTACAGCTTTTGAGTTATATTCCATTATGCGCTTTATTCCTCTCCTTGGCTTCACTACTCTGGCCACTGCAGGCTTTGCCTCAGCAGCTACATACACGGTATGTACCCAATGTACGTCCCTTTCGGCTTGGCGCCCTCATGTTTCACTAGATGTACTTCTATCCAAACTATGACTGCTCAGGTACGCTGACTCGGAGGCGATAGTGGCATAAATTTGCTGCTTGCTTACCACGTTGTTGAATTACTAGGCGTAGCAAGTTTGAAGTGCTTTTCTGATCCAAATCAGTGCTGCAACGCGCCCAATGGTTCCAACTCAGTCAGGTTCACTTACACTGGGAGCAGCCCTATTGGCTTTGGTTTGTGATCCTGCAGTATGTCTCGCTCTTGCTAAATGGTCCGACCTTTTCACAGTGAATTTCCAAATCTCTGCCGTGAAGGGCTGCTCGCAGCCTGTCAAGATTGATATCCGCCAGCAGAATCGAGATGGCACTGGATGCTTCAATGCCCACGCGTAAGCGTTTCGTGTTTACACCCAGTACCTCATATTGA
Organism: Lyophyllum semitale; assembly: GCA_018851285.1. Classification (NCBI taxonomy): domain Eukaryota; kingdom Fungi; phylum Basidiomycota; class Agaricomycetes; order Agaricales; family Lyophyllaceae; genus Lyophyllum; species Lyophyllum semitale. Next base: position 1,166 of record JABCKH010000076.1, on the reverse strand, counting down.
AGGATATTCCATCACAGTGCGAGTGTGGGATCGGTCCTTTCACTGCGCCCGGCCTCTTGAGTCAGTCAAACATAGCAATAGTCAAACAGACGATGTATGTTACAGCAGTCGATGTATCTACGCAAATTGCGAATTTCCTTACGGTGGAGATAAAGCTGCCAGTGGTGAAATGGTATGACGAAATCTGACTTTTGCTGGATAGTCATTCTCATTTGTGCCTTTGTTGGCTGTTTGGATCGGGACGTTCAAGAGGAACAGGAGCAGCAGGGAAAATCAGGGTTGTTTCACGCACTACTTTTCCCGCTCAAGCCAAGTACGAATTGAAATGGACTGGGTTTCTAGCTGGTTTCTCGCGAATTTGGATATTGATTGAGTATACTTATGAGATTTGGGATAATATTCTAGTAAAATCACAATAACATGGCAACTCATCAAGCTTAGAGCCGGTGGTATGCGGCTGACATGCAATGGCCGAGTCTTTGTGTCAGAGGTAGCACTTGTGCTTTTGGGAGAGACTAGATATACATAGACTGATCAGCGTATTCTAGCGTGTTGTTTGTTTTGTGTTTGGGGCAAAACCCGGAAGGGTTTTGAGCCCGAAATGCCACTCTGGATCTATGAAGGAGTCCGAGATGAGCGAAGATTGTCGGGCATCGTGCCCCTTAGCCGAGGCGCGTGGCCCAGGCGCCTCGTAACGATTACCGGCCTCACGAAATCCCCTACCAGAATCCCTCTTCTGTCCTGAGTGATCTCCTCGCTGCCTAACTGGAGACATGGAGCGTCTGCGGCCCTCTCGGGGGCGCGAGGTTGAGAGGGTGAAATGTCGATCAGCCTGTGGTATCAGCAGGATAATTCAGCGGGGTGTTCGGCAGGATGTTTCAGCAGTGGGATGGTTCAGCAGGGTGTTTCAGCAGTGGGATGATGGCAATCAGCAGATACAGCGTAGCGATGCATTTCAGCATGGCAGAAAACAGCAGGGCATGAAACAGCAGGATATGAAACAGCAGGACATGCATATAAGGAAACGGCAGGGGGAAAAGGAGGAGTGGGATTGTCAGTGCTGCTCTCTAGAATATCGGGGACAGCATACCTGAAGATCCCGTGCTGCATCGAGCTCGCGGCGCTCCTCTCGATACAACTTGTCCCGAGTCCGCAGTAGCATCTCC
>JABCKH010000075.1:0-46378 GCA_018851285.1 Lyophyllum semitale | reverse complement strand
AGCAACCCGAGCGCTACAGCCTACAGTTGTAGCGGAGATTGAATTATTACTAAAACAAGTAGATCACATCGATCATGTATATATAAGCGAGCGTCCGAATCGGACGGAAGCAATCTAATCTTCACCACCTATCCCTACCTTCCATATCTGGGAAGCTATCCTCACCTATACTATTCACCTTAACATAACCGTGCTGCTAAAACGTCGACGGGCCGCATCTTTAGTTCTCAGAAGATTAAAATAAATGTTGGACCGCAAGCGCATCCAAAGACAGCCAAGAGCCCGCAGCTACCTCTTTGGGATGGAATCGCCGTCAGTCCGCTCTGGAGCACAACTGGAGCAATTCTCTTTGCGGACCTCTCCTCAGCCGATCCTCGCAGAATTGCAAGATAAGATAGCAGAACATACTTAGCACGAAGATCCTCATTAATTATGTAAATACAAAAATAAAACAATAAAAATACAATCCTCAATATTCAATTCTCACCAAACCCCCAGACCTCTAGCACAGTCTTCGCCCATCTTCGCACAACAATCACGCACACGTCCCCCACACCCTCTGCGCTTTCGTACTCCTCCTCCTCACCCTCCTCCTCACCAGCCGCCCATCCCATCCATGCGCTCCTCCCGCCCGTGAACCCCACCTTCCAGATACACTCCCCACTCTCACACATCTCCCTCACAAACCGCCCCGTCTGCGTCTCCCAGAGCCGCACGCGCCCATCATTTCCGCCCGTCACAAGGAAGCGCCCGTCGAACTGCAGCGTCGTCACCGATGAGTCGTGCGCCGAGATGCAGTGCAGCACCTCATACGCCTTGTGTGGCTGGGATGGAGTCGGGGAGGCAGCGCGATACATGGACGGGGAGGGAAAGTAGTGTCGAGCACATGCAGAACCTTCGGCGTTCCTGGCCTTGCGTCGAAAGCGTCCTTTTGACTTCTCCACCCAACCGTCCCACATGTCGACCATGGTCTTCAAGGGATCCTCGGATGCGTCTTCAGACGATGCGAGCGAGAATGTGATAACGCGCCCGTCTGAGCCGCCCGTCACGAGAAGCTGGTGCTTGCGGGAGAGCTGCAATTGGCAGACAAGCGCAGTGTGATTCTGCAGGAGCGCGATACACTGCCTGTGGGGCATTGCGTCAGCAGCGGTGGAGAGATGAGAGAACGGAATCAGCGTACCCAGTGTCTGCATTCCACACGCGCACAGTAGTGTCCAGTCCACCGGTCGCTACAAGCACGCCATCGAAGGAAACGGTGTACACCTGGTGGAAATGGCCCCGCAGAACATGGATGCACTCCCCGGTATCTAGGTCCCATATCTGAAAGGCAAGAACCATAAACAGCATCAGAACATCGATGGACCATATCACCCGAGCAAGGAAGGGAAGAGCATGGGGGAAAGAAACCTACCCGACAAGTCGAGTCGTAGCTTCCACTAACTGCCCTGTTCCCATTCACATCCAAACACCGGACGCTGCTGAGATGGCCTCTGAGAACATGGATCGCACGTCCGCGCTGGATGTCCCATGTACGCAGAGTCCCGTCGCGAGAGCCCGTGACGGCAAGTGGCCTGCCGTGCAGGGTGCGCATGCAGCGGATTGTCGAGGTGTGGCCTGGGAGGGTGTAGATACAATGCCTGGAGAGCAAGGAGTTAGCGAGTACTTTTTGGTACGAATGAGAAGAACAGAAATAAACAGGAAAGATATTTGATCGAAAAGACCCACCCGGACTTGACATCCCACACCCTCACGACTTTATCGCATCCTCCGCTTATGACAAGGGCATTGGGCTGACCCCACCCCTCCGACGCAAAGCAGGGGTCGCTCTGGCGTTCCGGGGTGTACCGGTTTGGCTTCGGCGATTCCGGATTTGAATCTGACTGGGTATCTGTTGGTGGGTCCTCATTCACGCGACGATTCCGTTTCTTCAACTTGAAACGTGGTGGGCGCGCTGTGTGCAGTCAGGTAAGGGAGCAGGGGGGCGAGGGTAAGAGGAACATACCCCGGTGATCCGTATTGAAAGATGGGTAGTTCTCCTCCTCATCCTCGTTGACGACGCCCCGCCCGCCTGCACTGCCTTGTCGATCGTCATCTTCGCTGTCGCTCTCAGGCTCGAGCCCCACAGCAGCCCTCAGTGCCGACGGGAGCGACCTATGCCGCCCACCCTCGTCCTCCTCGCTCCGCACCCTCGTCCGCCGACTCGTGCCCCGCTGCGCTGTCTCCTCCAAGTTCAAGCTATGCAGATCGACTGGCACATCCTGCTGTGGCGTCCTCTCCTTCCGCCGATCGCGGGCCCGGTCCTTTCCTTTCATCTTCCCCGCCTGTGATGCACTGACAAGACAAATGCCCCACACCCCAGAGTCATGCCCCACGAGCGTCCGTGCTAGAACACCCGTCCGTGCACTGAACACGTGAACCCGCGAACTTGCAAGCCCCACCACCACCCAGTCGCTGTCTACCGCCAATGAAGTGACTACACCGCTATCTTGCTGCGCCTGTGAGGGCTGGGGCGTGCTGATCTGGGTCTGGCTGGGAGTATGGAAGTTCGCAAAGGTCGATGGGGAGAACGTCACGCGCTGTTGTGCCGAGGCAGAGAGCATGGGCAGCTTGTGGGTTCGTAAGATATGCCCGCCTCGCTCCCAATTCAGTACTGCATGGAGGTCAGCTACAAAATCGCTTCGAAATATATTTAAGACGCACATTTGATGTAACATTCCCGGAAATACCTGCGGTACGAGGACCCATGCAGTGAGGAGTCCCGTATCGAGCCTAACGGCGTGTGCCGTGCCCTGCGTTTCTTGGCAGTTAGCCATTCCAGTGCAGCATCCATTGGGAGATCCGCAAACGCTTCCATCTCCTCCAGCGGCTCCTCCTCGACCTCCCGAGCACTGCCGGTTCCTCGGTAGCCAAATCCCCACCCGGCACACATGCCTTTCCATAGCAGCTCAGCAGTGGCGACTCGCTGCCATTCACGGCTTACGGCGCTCGCTCGCACCAGTGTGCATGGCTCGTTGATGAAGCTGAGGATGTGAAGGTAAAGCTCGGGCGGCAGGGAAGAGAGAAAGTCGCGTTTAAGCAGCGGTGCGATTGAGTCGGCAACAAAAGCGAGTTCGGCGGGTGTACAAGAATTCAAAATGGCAGTAAGGAAGTTCCGACGTTCGAGAGTAGTTTGGAGAGGGTGAGATTGCGAGGTTAGTGAGCCTAGTGCAAGAGGTGTTGGAGAGGGAGAGGGAGTCGGCGGCGAGGCTATAGGAATGTAAAGCGTCTGCGACTGCGTGGTCGGGTCGAATTTCATCGACACGGAACGCCGAATGGCGAATGACTTGGATGAGGACTGAGGTAAGTAGAGATGGATATGATGTCTGGTGACCACCGCAAATCACACATGTAAATATCCATCTTATCTTATCTATCGTCAGGTATTTGGACTCGTCTGCTTGACTTATCAACAGTTTTGTAGAAGACTAGGAATCAAGGCTTGATAGGTAGGTCGAAGATTGAAGGAGGTATCGGTGGGTGGGCGCTGAGCACGCATCTCCCCCACACTCGAACAATTCTTGCCACCTTCAAGAACTTGTAAGGAAGCCAGATCAAAGCACGGCGGATGAAATATTTTAGAGTAATGCACTGCATTGAGAAGGCTGAAAGGCACCCAGACTCACAATTGAACAGGTCGGATTGATGTAGTGTGGCACCAAGAGCCGGATTATTGTGAAAGCTTACAAAATCCCTAGATTATCAAATACAGAGGGCCTAAAAGCCGGGTCGAGGCTATTATTCATGAGTTATTGTGAGGGTATTAGTGTGCCACACTGCCTGATCTACGATCTCTGATCAGACGCGCATGCTCTCCAAAATGGATAAGTATGTTTGAATCACAATGACTGACTTTACTTTTCAGAAGTATACCTCAAAAGCTAAGAAGTGGAAAAACCATCCACCCCCTTATCACACGAATCTACCACCAACTCAGACGTACAAAAACCTGAAATGACCACACCACCGACCAACTCAGTGCCTGAGCCGGTCGCCGACTCGGACCAACCGACCCCGGTCCACCGTATCCAACTCTCATGCTGGGAAAAAAGACTGCCACACCAGTTTGTGGTAGCCACCTCCCCGAGTGCCCTCTCGCTCAAGTTACCTGTAAAAGTCAAGACCACAGACACCCAGGAGGTCAAAAGTGTCACTGCACTCGGAGTGCAAGTCGCTTTGCTCTGGATCGATCGGCTCAGGCTTCTGAAGCAGCGCAACAGTCGTACTGTCCAAACGTTTCAGGGCATTCTCCGGCGACACTGTTACCTGGTCACATAAAAAAAGTACCCAGTACACGTCCAGAAGTATTTCCTGCATTGTGTTCTTGGTGGGTGGCTGCATTTCTTCAGTGGGTTTATATACGTCTGATACCAGGTTTACCGCTGTTTCGCAGTGAAAAGCTGCCTTTCGAAAGAGTCCGTTCACGTAATCCAGCCGTCCTCGATCGCGGTGGTTCACAGGATTAGTAGCGCAGTCTACTCCTGCATGGAAAACATTAGTGGATTTTGTGAGGCATTTAAAAGTAGGTCACGTACGCCCTTGGGGGGTGCCACAATATTGAACTCTAAGGAAATTGGCCCGTAGGTGATGCTCACGTAACCGCGAAATATAATGTTTCGAAGTCAGGTTCGACAACCACGAGTTGACTACCCCTCCGAATTTCGGTATCCAGTACAAGCAGAATGAACAGAAGCATAGATTTGTCATGATACTCGAGGTAAACGTGGAAGGCAAGGGAGAAAGAGGGCATCGATGGATAGCGTGGCCACACAGAAGGGACATAATTTATAGCTCTTCGAACGCCACATCGGAAAATACAAGCAAAACAGTAAGCCGAGTGAGGATGATACCAAGATGGCTAAACACGCAACAGCACAATAGAAACACACGGGACAACACTTGTGCATGTGGATTGTCTTCTGGAAATTGTTATAATTGTTTTCAATGACTGGTTTTTTTGCATATCACATCTATGACCTAAGTGATTCTAGGACGCGCGTGGATCACTTACTTAGCACTGCGCAGAGAACAAGAATTATAATGGTGATTGAGTAGGAAATTGAATTCATCTGTTATGAACCTGTTGTGGACCTTGTCAACATCGTACGCCGCATGACCATAAGACTAAAAAAAGGCGTGAAGGTAAGTAAGCACGAACTTAAGATACAGGGAAGAAAGAACGACAACCTTCTAGCTTGTAAGCCTTTGTAGTACACACTGAACACAAGACCCAGCCGAGGCGAGAACAATCCGATAAGCGTTTGTGGCGTGAACTATCGAACGAGAATGGATGCCAAGATTTTCAAGCAATGGAGGGTGGGATCTGTGTGTATCTAGCGTGTAACTTTCCTCCCGGCCTTGTCGCCGGCCAGGAAGACGGATTTTGGAACTAATAGATGTCCTGCGATTCCATTCAGCTTCCGAGTCGGTATCGTTTCGGAAGTTGGCGCTGAAGGAGTATTCAGACATTGAGATGAGGAGAAATGTTGATTTAGGATGATTTCCCACGCTAATTTATTCCGAAGTGGCCTCCTGAAGGATTGCTCAGCATTTTTTGACCGAACATTCTCGATCACGATCCCTTGGTGATTTTCTTGAATATCCCTCTACCACTGCAAGCAAACAGGAGCTTATCCACCTAGCAATACCCCTCATCTCGCATTATATCCAGAACCAGTTTCGATGGCCAACAAAAAGAACAAGGCCAACAAGAAAAAGGCAACAGAGAATGGTGCAACGAGGCGCGTCTCTTTTATAATTGAAGTCAAGAGGTTGGCGGTTCTAACAGTTCATACAGCGTACAAGATGCGGCCACGGGCTCTGGTGCTGGATCGAGCAGCCCACCCCCTCCTACCCCCAGTCCGAAGCATACCGATAACTCGTCTCACTCTACACCGGAGGTGGAGGAAGATTCTATAGCTCGTGCGGAGAAAGTGAAAGAGCAGGGTAATGTCGCTTTCAAGGCCGCGAGATACGGCGAGGCTATAGAACTGTATACCAAGGCAATCGGTGGGTATCGAACATTAAGACCGTGTGCCTTCCGCGTCTAATCCCGGTTCAACATGACGCAGAACTGAATTCGGCTGAGCCAGCCTATTTCACTAACCGTGCCGCATCGTATATGGCGCTGAAAAAGTTCCGTCCTGCGCTGGAGGACTGTCAACAGGCCGCCGCACTGCAATCAGCCGCACCTTCACCGAAAACCCTTCTTCGGCTCGGCCGCTGCCAACTTGCATTGGGCTCCACAGCCGCCGCGCTGTCCACCATCCGAGCTATACTAACAATTGAGCCCAAGAATGCTGCTGCCATACAGCTACGCGATAAAGTGCAGGTGCTAGAGGGGCACATGCGGAACCTCGATGCGGCACGGAAAAGAAAAAACTGGGGTCTTGCCCGGCTTGCATTGGATAAGTGTCTGCAGGCCATCGAGGGAGAGGGTGGTGAGATACCCACAGAATGGCGAACATGGAGGGTCGAGCTTGAACTCGCGAAGGGCAATTGGGACGCAGCGAATGCCGCGGCCAAGTAAGTCGCTATTTCTTTCCCTCATTCTTTGCTATCGACTTATTTTTATTTGCGTACAGCGACGCTTTGCGGTTAAGTCCAAATTCTCCCGATATCCTTGCCGTTAGAGGCTTGGTTCTCTTTTTGAGTGGGAAGTTGCCGCAAGCCACACAGCACGTAAATTCCGCACTTCGCCTCGACCCGGGTCATGAAGTTGCGAGACGACTGCGGATACGAGTAAAGGACGTCGAACGGCTAAAGGAGGAAGGGAACGTTGCCTTCAAGACTGGACAATACGAGGACGCCATCTCGAAGTACAGCGAAGCCCTTGACGTATGTCTCTTCCCTTGCTCTAATGACTTCTTCTCACCTATATCGTTCTCAGCGTATTGGGGAATCTGAGGAGGAAGGTGGAGGAGGCCAGATCCGCGCCACGCTGCTATCAAACCGTGCAACTACATTATTGAAGGTAAAGCCTCATAGTACCTTTACCTCGTTCCTCGTGTCTCATGAATTACACAGCTCGACCGACATGAAGAAGCTCTCGTCGAAACGGACGCGTCCCTCGCCATCATCCCCACCTCGTTCAAAGCCCTCCGCACACGGGCACGCCTGAATCTTCACCTGGAGAAATACGATGCCTCCATCGCCGACTTCAAATCCGCGATCCAAAATGCAGGCGGCGAGGCGAGCGAGGCTGACATCCGCGCCCTGCGGGCTGAGCTGAAGAAAGCGGAGGCGGCGTTGAAGAGGAGCAAGACGAAGGACTACTACAAGATCTTGGGGATCCCCCGGGACTGCAGCGAGGCGGAGGTGAAGAAGGGGTATCGGAGAGAGAGTCTGAAGCACCATCCAGACAAGGTCCGTTGCCTTTACCGCTATCCCATTTACTTGCCCAGGAGCTGATCGGCGACGCTTTTCTAGGGAGGAGACGAGGAGAAATTCAAGCTGGTGGTGGAAGCCAATGCCGTCCTCTCCGACCCCCAACGGCGCGAGCGATATGACTTGGGCGAGGACGAGGATGGGATGAACGATTCGGGGATGGGTGGCATGGGCGGTATGGGGGGCATGACTCAGGCTGATTTGGCAGAGCTTTTCGCACAGTTCAATGGCGGCGGCGGGTTTAGTAGTTCACACGGAGGCGGGTTCAGCGGAGGTCGCTCATCACGGGGCGGAACACATTCGCATGGGTTCCCGTTCTAGGGTGGATCGGTGGCAGCTCTATATGTATGGTCGCTTTCCTATTGATTACCGCACCAATCTTTCTTTCTCTTCTTGCTACTATGAAATGTCTGCACAGTGGAGGACATGTGAACTATAAATCCCACCTCTACACTACTGGATGACATCAAACCTTGTGTTTCACAGATCATCTCTAGAGGTGCGGCCGACTAGCTCAGCTGGTTAGAGCGTCGTGCTAATAACGCGAAGGTCTTGGGTTCGATCCCCACGTTGGCCATGCTTTGAGATTGTCCTTTTATTCTGAAACTGCAGTGATTCCTTGAACAACAACGACTTGACAACGACGGTTACCTTGGACAGATCAATTCGGAAGATCCCTCAATTCTTGATGACATTTTCTTTCTTTCCACAGCTTTGAAAGCTAGACTGTCGGTCGATCCGACTTCTTGGTATTTTTCGCTCGACTGGTTCGACTGCGACAAGGCGCTGGCACGCCGTTATGTTCGCCCTATCCACCCTCCTTTGGATTCTCCCATTCTTGCAGGCAACCCTGGGCGCCCCTCTCTCTTTGGGCCTCTCCAGGGATTCTGCAGTAACATCCACCGATACTCCAGCTGCGATATCGCACGACGCCGTGACTGCCGAGTTCTTGCGCCCAGCCCAGTTCAGCCGGGTTGCGTATTGCCCCAGTGCAGCCGTGATGAGCTGGCAGTGTGGTCAGCCGTGTCAGAGCCTGGGCAAAGGTATTGAAGTGCTGCATGCTGGAGGAGGTGCGTTTGCTCGTCTTCGCCTGTGCGTGATGGGATCGGAAGTTCATTGACGTTACCCATCTTTTGACCTGGTGAGATAGACGACGCCTTGATACCGCAGTGTGAGTACTTCACCCCGTTTGAGGGTACATGTCAGATGCGGTTGCTGATCGAGGAATGCTCCTGACAGATTTTATCGCGCACGATTCTGCGACGCAGTCCATCGTCGTAGCGCATCAGGGAACGCATACGTCAAGCATGTGAGTGTCTACGGGCGATGTTTAGTGTGCCAATCTTATTCACTATACTAGGTTGTCCATATTAAACAACGTTCAAATTGACCTTGTCAAGCTCAATTCTACGCGTTTCCCGGGTGCAGATGGTACTCACGTTTTCTTTCATATTTTACCACGACCTGATTGTGCTTGATTTAGCGAACATCAGGGTACACGATGGCTTCCAGAAGACCTTTGAGCGCACGGCAGACGGCGTGCTGTCACGCGTCCAGGCTGCTTTGGTTAGCAAGGGCGCCAAGAAAGTCTTGGTCACAGGACACTCACTTGGTGGGATTCCAAACCATTACTGAATTTATCATAGTGCTCAGAGTACTTGTGATCATTCCAACAGGCGCCGCTGTCGCGATGATGGACGCCGTGATGCTAAAAAAACATGTCAACGCCTCTGTTGAGATCAAAGCAACGCTCTTCGGACTTCCGAGGGGCGGAAACGTCGCATGGGCTAACTTCATCGACGCTACGGTGCGTCTCCTTCACGCTTTACTACGTTATATATCTTTTAACGTCGAGTGCATTAGCTGTCTAATACCATGACCTACATCTCGAACCAAAACGACCCCGTGCCGACGCTCCCGCCGCAGTTCTTGGGATACCAGCAACCCGCCGGGGAGGTCCACATCCGCGCCGTCGGAGCCGACGGCGAGCCCACTAATATCGTAGCCTGTGGCGGGCAGGAGAACCAAGTAACTCATCACATTTTTTCATCATTCACGGGTCGACTGATCAGGCTTGCACAGAACTGCTCCGAGGGCAACTCAATGTTCTCTATCAGCCTCATGAACCACATCGGTAAGTCCGTTCGACTTGCCTACTACGGTTTCATTCTACTTAATACGCCGTGCGCTCGCGTGCAGGTCCGTATCCGGGGAATGTATCCTTTGGCGGACAGTTCTGTGTGCCTTAGGTTTGATCTGCGGGACCGGTGTATTGTACTGACATCCCGCCAATGATGTGTTTAATCGTTCTTCATTGTATGTCATTGGTTGAGCTGGAATGTTCGCGTGCTTTCCACATGGCGCTCGTGCCACTGTCCTAATTTTAGCCAGGTATCGCTCTTCTTGATACCTTCTGAGTATGGTCGAGAGGCCCGATATCATTCCGAATCTCATGATGCATCGCGGACCCGTCGTTCCGGCGTCTGTTGGGCAAGCTTCTATCGAACTCGGCGCCAAGGCTCTCAGCCTCAACCGGAATCTACGCCCCTCCTTTAGATGCGAAGTTCCCATGTCGTCGTTGGGCGCTCCGTGTGGAGAGTTTCAGGTTTTTGTTACCGGCCGAAATCATCATATCAAAATCATTACCTAGGGGTAGTAGTAAAGAAGTGCGCCCCAAATCCACACTCACTGTAAGGTGCTTCCATACAACCTTAGATATTCTGACACCTCCATGTGCTCAAGAGCAGCGCAGCGCATTTAGACCCCGGAGAGCCGAAGTCACATACCTTCTTTTCTCAAGGCGCTAGAATGAGGGTGCTTTTGAATGCCTTCCGCGTCGGCTCTGCATGCGGCGCAGAATGAGTACTGGGGTCTCTTCATGTCCTGCATCATACTTCCTCTGGGTTTTGTGCCACAATGTGGAGCCGAAGTTAATACTATAAGCCATGGCTGACAGCTCTCGAGGATCAGAACCCCACCTCATTCCGGCGAGGGTGCCCTGACCTGTCTATCGCGGAAGTTCGGCGACGCTCCATCGCCGCTGTCGCAGGTTATTAATATTCACTCCCTACTCCTCCGGCCGATAAAAGGCGCCTGAGGTGGAACATTGGAGGCCCCAGCTTTTCACCACCAAACTACGCTGCTGCACTATGCCAGTCGAACGTGAAAAGGTCCAGTCCGGCCTTGGGCTTGTGGTCTTTTTCGTCTTCGCCCAATATCGCGCGGGCGCTATCGATGGCTCCTCTAGCATGTCGTGTGAGTCCTTTACTTCCAGATTGACGAAGCAATCGCCTCATTGGAGCTCTGACGAAATGACAGCATCACCGACTTTATTCAAGATCACTCCCCTTTTACATGGGTAGCTTGGGTAGACGCGGATAACATTCGTGAGTAGTAACGCTGCCGGGCGTTCACTGGCGCCATGCTGATATCTTTTTAGCGCTATTCCAGCGCTCTGACTACAGCCAGCATATAACATTAATATTACACTATACATACACTACAGTACTGGCAAGCATGAAATCAACACTTATTGACATTACTTTTTATTCTTGTTGGCTTGGTTAGAGCGTCGTGCTAATAACGCGAAGGTCTTGGGTCCGATCCCAACATTGGCCACTCACCATGTTGCCATCTTTCTATTTTTCTCATTCAACACTGCTTTCTGCGTACATATAAATATGGTTACACCGCTCAAACCACAGATGATTGCAAAGTTGATACATTTTGACTGTCCATTGCTATGCGATCGAGAGGATGTATAAGAAGCGTATGTATAAATAGCGGATGCCTGATCCTAATTTAAATTAGCAGCAGAAGGATAAAGTACGGAGGAGTGATAAATAAAAGACGTGCACAGTGCATAGGTACGAGGGGCATGGGGAAACAGTTCAATGAAATCAACACATCAATTTTCCTTCATCTCCTCATCAATCCTGAGCCCATTCCCGATGGAGAACGCCCTCTCGCGCCCCCTCACACTGTTCGTGACACGAGTCACAGACTCTGAGGAAAAAGGGCGGGCAACAAGGGGAGGACGCGCATCCACGTTCATATTCACATTAGTCGCGTCAAGCGACATGCATCGAGGAGGATATTGATGGAACGCGCCGGCAAGCGGCGCTGTGTGGGGGCCGTTCCACAAGAGGGCCGGGGACAGGATGAATGTTGGAATGGCGGGGAGGGGTGCAGTCGGAGGTGGGGCGGGCGCGGGGACAGAGGCGAGACGTCGTACACCACGACGGGGACTAGAAATTTATTTTTAGAATCAACGAAAGAAAAACAATAACATAGGACGGTGACCCACCGAAGAGCGGCTCCAACGCTGCCGCTGCGCATCCTACCCATAAGGCTGGTGGCCTCTGATGCAACGTTTGCAATACCGGCATTGCCATACACGTCAGTCTGGGCTCCGGTGCTCAGACTGCCGCTCCTGGACCGTGAGGGGCTGGGAAGATGCATTTGGAGCTGGAGGGCTGCGCCCGCGGTTCTGGTGGGTGAACGGATGGAGTTCATGGGTGATGTCGCGACAGTCAGACTGGATCTACGTTTGCGCAGCCGTGGTAGGGGTTGTGTGGTGGTCGTGGTTGTGGTGGATATTGTACAGGCATTGGTGTTACCATTCGAGCGCGTAGAGCGCAGCAGTGCGTCTGGAGTGGGTGTGATCTCCCTATCTGCGTCCAGCTCTATATCGCTGTCAGGCAATGGGGATGAGGGTGTTGTTGGAGATGGGGCGTCGTAGTAAGGATAAGAGTCCTTGTTCAGCACGTCGGTGTAGCTGGCGTATGAGGCGTGGTGTGGGGCGAGCAGGCCGGACGAGAAAAATGCAGAGTAGGTCGACATCGTGAGGTCAATAGTACAGAGTATGGAACGAAGAGAAAAAATGACTGAGCGGCCTGGAGATGGTTGAAGCTAAAATATGGTGCCTTGTAGTGCCGCAACCTCGATATGAACCTTACATAAGAATTCGCGCCCATAACAACGCGTACACAAAGTAAAGCACCAATAAAATAGCGAATATTATTTGACTAGCGGCCGTCGCGTACCGCGGCGACTCTAACCTTGCATCCAAAACCGAGTCCAAAGACAGCTGCCATTCTCGGGTCCAAAAAGAGGACGTAAGAGACCTTGTGTAGCAAGGTAATCAATCACACATGGCCAACGTGGGGATCGAACCCAAGACCTTCGCGTTATTAGCACGACGCTCTAACCAGCTGAGCTAGTCGGCCAGGGATCCTCAGATTTCCAAGTTGATGGTATGTTTGGAACTCACGTAGTGGCCAAACATCCTGTCGGGCCATCTCGTGAGCCGTACTCGGGCCTTACTCCCTCTTCGTTCAAAGTTCAATGACAACCTATTTTCCGTGCCGTCTCTGCGCTCTCCCAACACAATTGCGAATCGTTCTTCAAATCAGACTCGCATCTTCCACAGCTCCAAGGCTTTCGAGCGGAACACAGCAATACCCATACCCCACCAATGCGCGACCCACTCCTTACCAAATATTTCATCTCTCCCCCGGCGCTTCGCAGAAAGATATCAAAGCCCGCTGTCTGCACCTCATCCTTGAGATACCTGAGCAATGTTGACTTTCTTCTTCCGTAGATTATGACTTGGTGCGGTATCATCACCCCGATTCAACCCACTGTCGAACTTTGACACCATCCGAGCGGCACGCGCGGTTCCAGGCCGTCACTGCTGCATACGACATTCTCCGTGGAAGGTCATCTGCTTCCACGGCTTACGATCCTTACATGGAAGAGGTTATGAGACGAAAACAGTTTTATCAAGCTCATTACAGCCGCCGAGCCCAATATGCTCGTCCCCATCGAACAGAGTGGACGGCCAGCGCCGACGATAGATGGAAGGATCGAGTGATCCTTCTGGTTGGAATAGTGGTAAGAATTGATTTTCAATAGTACGCGCTTCGCTGTTCACATGCTCCCCGTATCAGACCCTGGCCGCTGGCCTTGCTCCTGGGGTTTTTATGTTGCCGTTTCGCATGGATAAGCAGCATCGGTCAGCGGTGTCAAATCTCAGTCAAGCTCGAAAAGAGGCGCGAGAAATCGGAGAACAGAGGAGGAATGAGCTTCGGAAGCGAGCGCACGATATCAAATCACAGTCCGGTGTAGGTACGACTGATTCGGGGAACCAGCCACGGCCATAGAATACAGGTGAGGGTTCAGGCTCAGTTCGTGTGGTTTTACTTACGGGAGCTTTACTATTCTCGTTTGTCAAAATTTCTGACCATCAACGGCTACTATTCTTGTCGACTACGGATGTTGTCTAAAGGAAAATAGAGTCCGTAAATATTTGCCTTCAAGTGTGAATTCGCGAGCGATCGAATTGTCTGGCGGAGTCCGTCAAAACTTAACACTGACCTACCCTGCTCGATGTAGGCGCATTGCGTTTGCATCGGTGTTCACATTATCGGACGCAAGTGAGCAATTACCTGGCGGAATCTCTCGTGATTTTTGTCAATCCCGGTGTTAAGTTATAATAGTACATCCAGTCGAGAGTACGGTTCTCGGGATAGCAGCTGCGGGGCACATTCATCCATCATGACTGCGGGTTCCTACATCCGTAGCCAACCCTAAATCCATCCACAATGTCCATACCGTTCTCTGTATCCCTCCTCGGTTTGATTCATGATTTAGACTTAATTAATCCAGCCATAATGTCGAAGCTGTTCCCGTCGGGTTGAAGGTCAATATACCCCTCCGTTCCAGGAGACCGCCCATTTCTCTCTGGCATAGTGCGCAAAAGCCCGTGATCGGGCGTTATGCCCGTAATGCGGACGAGCTGGGGCGGAGTCACCGTTGTAAGGGTTACTAGCTGATCTCTGTGTTAAAAGTATATGATCAGCAAGACCCGCAGTGATGTGACGGGCAAATGACGGACGAATGGAGCCATCGCTCAAGATACAGGTCCATGAAGGAGTCAAATGATCCACGCTCCTCGACGAAGGTCTCCCACATCTTCTCGAACCTAGCCAGAATATTCGCTAGGGTTTTTTCCAACACGAGAGACTGTCGTTCCTCGGTAGACAAGAGCTGCCCAAGCGAGAATATTGGCAGGGCGTTGAGGACATTCAAGCCACATCCTGAAAAAGAGTCTTGTGTCAGGTTGGACTCATTTACACGATTCACAGAAGATGGCGTACCGATGACAATGTCCACCTTCCCGCCAGAGAAGTTCGTATTGACCAAGATACCACCGATCTTTTTACGCTCCCCATCGAAGATGGCATATATATCATTTGGCCACTTCAGGCGAATCTGGTTCCCCCGCCTCCCGAGGACGCTTTCGTCACGGCACGCTTCAACTACGGCTAAGGCAAAGAGATATTGCACAAAGACGAGCTTGCTGGCTGGGAACGAAGAGAGCGAAACTCGGAGCAAGAGGGAGAATTGCAGACACCCTGAGGGCGAAAGCCAGATGTTGGACCCGCGGCCCCTACCAGCGAGTTGGTATGAGGCGAGAGACACTAATGGTGACGGGAGGCGTGATAGTAAACGAGGGTTTCTAGGTTCAGACTTAATATGAATGACACTAGATACTGGCTCGGAAACTCACTTGTCCAGCATTGTCTGTGTGCTGGTTACCACCTCTCCATAAAGCAGAGCCTCGCCACATCCCCACGGTTCTAGAAGATCAGAACATCCCTGTTTCGTTCGCGCTGACGACAGAGATTCGTAGTAGACGTGCAGGTCGAACAAGGGTGTCAGATCTCGACCTGGAAGCGCATCCGGGCATAGAATAATGTGCTTCGGCTGCCACTGCGATGGGTCGCTCGAGGTGCTGGCGTTTTCGCGAGCATCTTTGACCAGATATGCGCTCTCTGCGAAGTGGTGGAAATGAAAGGTATCACTATCGTCTGAAAAAGTACTTGGCAGGGACGCAGAGGATGGAGCAGCAATCAGGTCTGCGATCGCGGGGATGATCGCCGATTTTGTGGGATTTGAAGTGAGGAACTGTGGAAGTGGCCGTGATACGGGAGGCTCTTCCGCAGATGGAAGTCGTAGGGATAGCGTCACTAACGTCCTTTTCAGAAGATCAAGGCGACGTCCCTCTTCCGTACCTGCGGCTCCTGCAGTGGTTGCAGTCGATACTGCAGGTGACGTCTCTGCCGTGTGAGGAGTTTCGATACTGGGGGCCCAGATGGCAATCTTTCCGAGTCCCATATCGCGTTTTAGGCCTGCAACTGAGCCCTGGGCACCTTCTTTAGAATATCTCGCCAGAATACTGACGCTCTTCTCCCCATCGAACCCGGTGAATTCAGTTAATCCACTGCCGCAGATACTCTCGACGAATTCATTATCAGACGTCTGCAGTGTGCATTTCTGATTTGAAGCATCCTCGTCGCCGTATGTTATGTAGACGTATTTTCCCGTCAATCTGTCCAAAAGGCCATGTAGGAGATTCTTAGAATTGCTGGCAACTCCGCCTAGGTCGTGGAAAGAGCAGATCGCGCCAGCTCCAAAACAAAGCAACGACCCTCCGGATTCCACGTATACCTTTATAGAGGCGCACGAGGCTGGTTGAAGTCCACCACGGCATTGGGGGACGACGAAGAGAACGCATAATGTGTTCCACGGTTGGGTATTCAAAGCCTGGGGAGTGATGGTCTGAACTGAATACTGAGGAAGCAGAATGGATCGCAAGGTAGCCAGGGAGTTGGTCACAGATTGTTGTAGAGTCTCTGGGCCTGCATAGATGAGTACGTTCATTGCTGTAGACTCGGATGATGAGGCCTGGCCGCAGGTCACAAGTGAAAGAGATTAGACATGGATTAAATAGATCTGATTAGATCTGATGTTTAATTTAAATAACCAGTGTGGGAAGCTTTCTGAAGCTTTCTGAAGCTTTATTCTGTTGATCAGAACAAGTTTTTGTCCCAGTCAACGACTTTTTGACATCTCTGGAGCCTATCCTCTCAGTAACTATGTGGTTATGCCGCAGATGCACCCCAAGGAGAGCTTGGAACTTGAAGTCAGCCAAGTGTCATTTTGGCCTGCACCCCGTCTTGTCAGCTAGCCTTATCGAATTTACTAGGCGTCTCCCCACTGTGATGCAATAGAGGCAAGGCTCTTTCGATTGCCTTCCACCTTCCGAACACCGCCATGTCGTTCGTTGAAATTCTGACCGCGCAGTATAAAACATGTCTTCTTTCTTTGGTTTTTTCGTCGATTCGTAACCGCAATCTCGCCATCGCAGCTTTACTCAGTGGCGCTCCATCCGGGTGTCGTCGTCGGTGTGTAATAAGTGCTGTTCTTCCGCTTATACTTGGATTCCTGCCGCCGCGTGCGAAGGATCTCGGGCTGCGCTACTGCTGCTTAGGTGGAAATATTGTGCGTCATCTTCGATGACTTAAACCTTACAGCATTCAAGTTTACCCGTCCGTGAGGTCGTCATAAAACCTCTGACGGTAAGTATGGAAACAAGTAGCCGTGCCACGGCACCGTATAACCGTGTTCATACCGCGCGGTGTGCATCCCCGATGCCCGAGCTGGCGCCATGCAATCAATGCCCCTTGCCCGGTCCGATGACCCCACCTCTATCACTGTCAGAAAGCGTAGGAAAAGGTAGGAAAGCGTATTGAACGGACCGTCACATCGTATATTCGTCGATCATCTGAGTCAAAACATTCACGAACCCTTGAAGACTTTCGCTTCTATTTGGATTCGTGCGAGCCGGTACATAGTACAGGCGCCGCAAGTTGTTCTTTTATTACCTTGTTACGAGTCTGCGATCACCTCACCTTCCGTATAGCCGATCGCTCTGGAAGCGTACTATTTAATGCTCGTTGAATTCATGGGCTCTGGTGCATCTAAATCTATAATGGCGACAATCTCACCACCTTTCAAACTGGGCTCGCTGACAACGACAGCTTGGGCTTCTAATGCAGCCGCAATGTGCCTCGCATTTCTTATCTATGCGACTGTGAAATGGTTATATCTTCGAAAGTCTATGCCCCCAGGACCGACGGGTGTCCCTTGGATTGGCAACCGACATCAATTTCCTGCAGTGAAACCGTGGCTCGCATTAGCGGAATGGCGGCATCGTTATGGTCAGTCATCCAAGCTCTATTAGGATATCATTGACTCCAGATTTTCAGGCCCAGTGATGTCCCTTTTCCTTGGTTCGACTCCGGTCATCGGTGAGTGATGACTTCTTGATATGTTCGTTTTTACCGATCCCTTTCCAGTGCTTTGAACCGCTCAGGCTGGTTGGGACCTGCTGGAGAAACGCTCAGGCATCTACTCCAGTCGTCCTCGATCTATCGTTAGGTGGGTGTCATAGCCGATGTTAAAGTATCCCGACCAATTCAGCGGATTGAAACGGAGAAATACTATCTGACGGCATGCGTGGATCATTGCGTGGTAACGACGACTGGTGGCGCAGATTCCGCAAGGCACGTTCACTGAACTTGAACACCTAATCGAGTCTATACAACCTGACATATCGCACAGGTCCTTCATTCTGGGTTCCATCATCAAAAGTCAGAGACTTACCAAGTCATTCAATCGATGGGAGCGAAAATTGCAATGAAGGAGATCCTTGAAGACCCTAAACACTACGAACGCCATCTCCAGAGGTATGTGCGTGATGTTTTCTCCCCCCTCGATGTCGGCTGAAAGGTCTTTGGACGACGGATTTTCTGCAAGTGTCATCGCCTCAGTAACGTATGGCCGTCGCGTCAACAGTGTGGACGAATTGGTTGTCAAAGAGAATCTGGAGGCCATTGAATGTAAGTCTGACTTTCATTGGATTGTATCTAATCTTATGTTCTCTTTGCGATAAGTCCTTGTAGCGTGAGTAAAGCTGTCCTTTCTGTGTTTCGGTCCACAGAGGGCTTATACCATGGCCCTGATCTATCGATATGTAGCTCCACGTGAGTCCACACTTCGGAACTTTCCGTTTGGCACGTGGACTGACTGCTCATACTTCGATCAGCGTTCCAGGAAAATATCTTGTAGAGTCATGGCCTGGCTCCTTAAGCTACCGGTAAGCAAGTCTGAAGAAAGAACGGCACCTATTGAGAGGCTAATTGATTCATGCAGCGAAAACTGCAATGGTTTCGCAGAGCTCCCGAAGAACGGCGCCGTGTAATGAACATGACCGCCGGAACTCAGTCACGCCACCAACTAGACCAAAAGGCCACAATGTCTAGGTCTCTAGACATTAGTTCCGGTGCTATTTAACCTGTTCATTACACGCCGACGTGACATTCATTTTCTCACGTCTTTGTTCCACGACGTTGAAGCGAGGATGAAGAATGGAACTATTCCGGACTGCCTTGCGTCCCAGACAATCTCCAATCGTGACCAAAGCAGTATGACGGATGTGGAACTTGCGTATGTTATATCAAGCCCGTTCGGAGCAGGGATTGAGACGGTATGTCAGAACCTTCTATGAATACACGGTTATACACGGTTATGCACTGATACTCGATACTCTCGAGACCACAAGCAGCTTTTCAGTATTCATTCGTAGGTCATTTGAGTGGTGACATCAATACTGGGTTAACCCGTCGATGCATTCCAGTTGCCATGCTTCATTTTCCGACGGTGATGAAGAAAGCTCAGGCAGAGCTAGACTCCGTGATTGGCTTAGATCGCATGCCCGAGTTTAGTGACAAGGGTAGTCTGCCATATATCAATGCCCTCATAAGCGAAACAATGTGGTACGTCGGTTTCTCTGAATACCCTTTCCACTGTTTCAAATCTCCCTTGTTCAGATGGCGCCCTGTGGCACCTCTAGCCGGATTTCCACACGCTGTGACTGGCGACGATGAATATCACGGAATGTGAGTAGCTGCTCCGCCTTTGGATCCTTGAATTCACCGTCCTGCTCTACAGGTTTATTCCCAAAGGTTCCACAGTAATTGCAAATGTAGGTCCATGAAGGAGTCAAAAGATTCACGCTCCTTAATGAACGTCTCCCACCTCTTCTCGAAGGTAACCAGAATATTATCGAGGGCTTTCTTCCAGCACGAGATACTGCCGTTGCTCGGCGGATAAGAGTTGGGCAAGCAATATTGGGCGGCCTTGAGGACGGTCAAGCTTGAAAAGAGCCTCGTGTTAAGTTGGCTCATTTGCGCGATCCATAGAAGATGACGTACCGATGACAACGTCAACCTTCCCGCCGGAGAAGTTCGTGTTGGCCAAGATACCGCCAAATTTCGCTCCCTGTTGACCACAGCGTATGTATCGTTCGGCCACTTCAGGCGAATCTGCTTCCTCCACTTTCACCTAATTGTTGCAGTCGATGAGCGACCTTTTGCTCCCATTCGTTTTTCTTTCGTCTACGCTGCTTGACTTCGTGATATAGATTTAGAAAATATTCTTTGGGGGACTTACAAGTTACAAGTACTTCGGCAAGCAAATGGCCGTCGCAGCGGTGTTCATATCATAAATTTTGCCAGTGTATGACGGTTCCAAAGGACCATCCAGACATGAATTTGCGAGTTATCTTGATACTTGTGGAATGGAAGCAGCTGTCAATGCCGTGTTAACAGGATCAATGGAAAGAGATGGAAAGTGTGGCTGTGCCATTACGCGCCTGGCTGCTGCGGTCAAACAGACGTGTCCACGACCACCATGATACAGCGACGCAGCATAGCTGTTCTTCTACTCTATTTCTTATTCTCCTGCTTTCTTTTGGTCAATGCGCAAGGGCCGGAACACACTATAACCTCTTTCAACAATCTGCCAGCAAATCTATTCTTCTTTGACGATACAGAAGTACGCGAACGTTCCTCGTCTGACCGATCTTTACTGAGAATCTCTGATTCCAGTCTGCCATATTCCACGACTCTATCGAAGGCAATGTGTATGTCTCCCAGGATGAGGGAAAGTCGTGGAAGCGGGCGGAGGATATACCCAAGGGCAAGGCTTCTACGGTCATCGAGCATCCGTTCAACAACCGTTATGTGAGTATTCCTGTTTTATAAGTGGTTCGCCAGGCTGGGAATGCATTTCCATCGAATTGGGAGTTACTACGACGTCTGCGTCGTGATGATCGACCCTAGACCGCGCTAGAGTCGTTTGAAACACTTGTCGATACGAGGTTCACGATGCAGCACTCTCGTTTGACGCCGTTCCAAGTCGATGCGTCTCTACCGGCACTACGTCCTACCATTTAACCTGCACGCAGATCGATATATAAATTAACTTTGCCACTCTTCAGGCCTTCGTCTTGACAAAAGACAATCGACACTACGTCACAGAGAACCGAGGAAAGTCGTGGCGACCTTTCGAGGTCCCTGTTCCACCATCACTTGTGCCCCGACCTCTGTCCTTCCATGCCTCTGAAGGAATGGATGGCTATATTCTCTACCAGGGCACCAGTTGTAAGGGAAGGGGCTGGGGGGCAGTGTGTCACGACGAGGTGCGATACATTCCATCTTCCGCGCCTAAACTACGTCTCACCGTCGACTTTTACAGACTTATTATACCAAGGCGCACTTCGGCGACACCGTGGAAAAGCTGCTCACGGAGACTTCGCGATGCCAGTTCGCGCACAGCAGCAAGCAGTTCAGGGCCGGTGTGCCCAAGGAGCTCATCTTCTGCGTCGCATTTGACACCTCAACCAACACCGGCTCGCACTCCCTCTCATCAAGCCGGCTCTTCTCCAGTACGGACTTTTTCCAGAAAGAAATAAAGGTCGAGGACCTCGGGATCGGGAAGAACGCCAAGGGCGTCCTCGCGTTCGCCATCGTATCGAAGTACGCGGTCGTGGCGTTGAAGGACCTGGCGCCGAGCAACAACGGCGAGATGTTGCTGTACGTGACGCTGGATGGCAAGACGTTCGCCAAGGCACAATTCCCGCATGCATCGTCGGCGCAGCTCCGCGAGAACGCATACACTATCGTGGAGTCGACAGCATACTCTCTCGCAGTGGATGTTGTCCTGCACGACCGCAGCACCATCGGCACGCTGTTCATGAGCAACTCGAATGGGACGTTCTTCGTGGAGAGTCTGAAGGACACGAACCGCAACATGATGGGCTTCGTCGACTACGAGCGGTTGTACGGCGTGGACGGTGTTGGACTGGCGAATATTGTGGCCAATGCCAAGGACGTCGAGGGGCGTAGTGCAGACAAGCAGCTTAAGACGTTGATCACGTTCGACGACGGTGAGCGGCCTTATGCTTATTTAACTACTTCTCATCTAACTTTCTTCTCAGGGAGCAACTGGCAGCCAATTCGCGCACCCGCCAAGGATAGCGAAGGCCGTTCCTTCCCCTGCAACCCCGCGGACACGGACGTGTGCTCATTGCACTTCCACTCTATCACAACGCCGCACAATTTCGGGCGGATCTTCTCGTCGCCCGCGCCAGGGTTAGCCATGGGTGTTGGCTCGGTCGGCGAGGCACTCCTCCCGTATCAGGAGAGCGACACGTTCCTCAGCACGGATGCCGGCGTTACATGGACGATGGTCCGGCCCGACGCGCACAAGTACGAGTTTGGCGACCAAGGGAGTATTCTGGTCGTCATCAACGACGAGGAGGGCGTGGATAAGGTCAGCTACTCGCTTGATTTGGGAAAATCATGGTGCGTCTCTGTTCTCGTTCGCAGATCAAGGCTGACGTGCGAATAGGAAGCCGTACGATATCGGCGTCAAGCTACGTGCACGGGCGCTGATGACACTCCCGGACTCCACATCGCAGAAGTTCATTCTCCTTGGCCAGGTGGCGCGGCGCGACCAGTCAAAGGAAGTCGGGCGTGTCGTCATTGTGTTCTTGGATTTTGCCAAGACGCGGTCGAGAAAATGCGGAGATGCCGACTTTGAGAGGTGGGACGCACGGCCGACGAAGACGGAATGCCTCATGGGCCACAAGGTATGTCAAATCCCGACCAAGTCTTTTTATATACGGATCTCTGACAGTGCTCGGTAGCAATGGTATAAACGGCGAAAGGACAATGTGGACTGCTACGTCGGGGAGAAGTACAAGGACCCTGTAGAGCACGAAGACAACTGCGACTGCACGGACGCGGACTACGAGTGGTGCGTCTACAACCTACATTTATAGCGACCTATTGTCCATCTAACGTCAATTCAGTGATTACAACTTTGTGCGTCACGGAAATGAATGCGTTCCAGTGGGGCCCGAGCCCATCCCCGCAGGGGTCTGCAATGGTGATCCCGACCAGACATACAAAGGCTCGTCTGGGTATCGCAAGATCCCTGGGAATACGTGCAAAGAAGGAGTCAAGAAGGATGAGAAAGTGGAGAAGAAATGCTCGCAAGGTATGTGGCTTGATTTATGTGATATCAACAAGGGTGGCTGAGAAGATGTTGGCAGCTCAACCCAAGGAGGGAGATGTCATACATCAAACTGTGAGTTCGTTCAGGGTGTCTTGGGCCTGATTACTTAAACCCTTGACAGTTCGAGTTCACGAGTTTCGTTGCCCAACATGCATATTTCAAAGAATCAACGGTAAGGGTTTTGATTTTGAAAATCCTCCAAGTTCTTACCCACTTCTTCAGACGTTCCTTGTCCGCACCGCAGACGGCGCCATATGGCAGTCCTCCAACGAGGGCTACACTTGGAAACGGCTCTTCCCCGAACGCCGCTTCCTCGCCTTCTACCACCACAAGTATTCCTCTGATCGCGCCTACCTCATCACCGAGACCGACCTCTTCTACTACACTACTGACACCGGCCGTACCTGGAACCAACAACACGCACCCACGCCTCCAAACACCTTCGGCGCCCAGATCCTGCGCTTTCACCCCACCTCCGACAACCTCATCTGGACGGGAAACAAAAACTGCGAAAGCTCGCAAGAGAATTGCCATGCGGAGGCACAGTACTCACGCGACAACGGCCGCAAGTGGTACTTTGTGGAGAAGTACGTGCGCAATTGTGCGTTCACGAAGGATAAGGATCTCGATGCGGACCCGAACGAGATCCTCTGCGAGTCGTACCCGAAGAAAGAGGGCTCGCAGAAGAGGATGGAGGGCACACCGATGGAGCTCGTCGTGGGCAGCAATTTCTTCTCGCGGAAGACGAAGATGTTCGACGAGGTTGTCGGATTCGCCAAATTCTCGGAGTTCTTGGTCGTAGCATCGGTTTGTGCCAATTTGATACGTTGGATCTTTCACCGGTGATTCTGACGGACCATCCATTAAACAGTCCAGTGGCCGATCACTGGAGTTGCAGGTCTCCTTGGATGGATATTCATTCGCGACTGGGAAGTTCCCACCAGGCATGAATCCTGAAACCCATGTGCGTCATTTTCGATGATTATGAGTACCTGCCTTTCCAAACTGACACTGATGTAGGCGTATACTGTCCTGGAATCAAGCACAAAGGCCTTGTTCCTGCACATGACGATGTCAGAGGAGCCCTACTACGGCAACATCCTTAAATCCAACTCCAATGGCACCTACTTTGGCCTTTCCGTTGAGAATGCGAACCGTGATGATCGGGGCTATGTGGACTTCGAGAAGATGATTGGCTTGGATGGGATTGCGCTTATTAACGTCGTTTCTAACCCGACGGAAGCGAAAGTATCGAAGAGTAAGAAGCTACAGAGTCGAATTACACATAACGATGGTAAGCCTTCTGAAGTCTATCATCGTCCTTGCGATAATTGCTGATATTCTCGGCAGGAGGCACCTGGAAAACGCTAACTCCACCCAAAGTTGATTCGCAAGGAAGGTCGTATGAGTGCAATGGCGCGGTACGAGTCTTTTATGAATACCTTTTCGTCTACTCATACTATGCTAGAAATGCGCTCTACACGTTCACGGGTATACTGAACGCTTGGACCCTAGAGCCACATTCAGCAGCCCCTCCATAGTGGGCCTCATCATGGCTGTAGGAAACGTTGGAGAGTCGCTTGCCCCATACAAAGACAGCGACACGTTCCTCAGCAGGGACGCCGGCTTCTCGTGGGAGGAAGTGCACAAGGATGCGCATCTCTGGGAGTTTGGTGACTCTGGATCTGTTCTGGTCATGGTGAACGACGAGGAACCGACGGACCACCTCCTGTTCAGCACAGACGAAGGTCTGAACTGGAGGGAGTATAAATTCACCAATGAGAAGATCCGGGTTCGATACATCGTCACCGTTCCGTCGGACACAAGTCGCAGATTTATTCTGATGGGCAGTTATTCCAGAGCTACGCGTTCGGTAGCGGTGCATGTCGACTTTACCGCATTGACATCCAAGCAATGTGAGTCTGTCGTGATGTGTTACTCGATTTTGTCCTGATGACTTTCTTTAGGTGTCCTTAGCGTTGAGAATCCAGGGCATGATGATTTTGAACTTTGGAGCCCCAGTGAGGAACGTGAGGAGCGTTGTTTGTTCGGCCGCCAGGTAACTTCCCGAGCATTGTCATGAATTAACCATATCTAAACATCTTGAAAATCAGACCCTATACCATCGGCGTGTACGAAATACTAATTGCGTGGTCGGAAACCAACCCAAGGCCGAGGAGAAAGTCGTCTCACAGTGTCCGTGCGCAAAGGTGGATTTCGAATGGTAAATTTATGTCATGGAAGCTTCTGGTCCATCATTGATCATTGACCGCTACTCCAGCGAATTTAACCATGTCAAGAATGATGCTGATGAATGCGTTCTCTTTCCTGGGACAACACCCTTGCCGGCCGACACATCCTGCAAAGACGGCGACGAGTATTGGTATGAACGAACGGCATACCGCATCATCCCGTACTCGACCTGTCAGGATGGTAACAGGATAGACCGTGGTGCACCCCACAAATGTCCAGGTTTCGGATCCCGTGGAGCATTCTTTTGGTTGTTCATTCTGGTGATCCCGTTCGCATTCACTGCCCTTGTTGGGTACTATTACTACCGCCGAAGCGGTCTCGCGCGAGGGTAGGCCTATCATTTATTCGTTCCCATTACCGAGTTACGCTGACACGAAACTTACAGTACAATTCGGCTACCTGGAGACGGTTCGAGCTCCTTCAGGAGTGACTCTGGTGTACTTGCAACGCTTGCTTCGGTGCCGTGGTTCCTCGTTGGCATTGCTGGTATTGCCTGGGAATGGGTAGCTTCGCGTGCAGATGGCGTGGCGTTCCGCTCGCGCAGAGGATACAGAGACTTGAGGGTGGACGAGGATGCGCAAATCCTTCGTTTTGAGGACGAAGAGTAAAATCTTGTATCATGGCGGTTTGAGACGCCCTTGCCTATGTTATCGCTCTTCATATTTATTGCTTCCGCCCAGTACCCTAGCCGTCCTGGTAATCGACTCCGGGGCTTGAATCAGTCTTGAATGATGGTGCTGGTTGAAGGATGTGTATATATGCTTTGAGAGGAAATCTGCTCTGTGTCATACTGTATCGTTTTTACGTAGATCCATAGGCCTAGGAAGGCAAATGCATAGATTTTAGTAGAACACCTTGATTCAGCTCGTCACTTGTGATGGTCATAACGTCGTTCCCTCCTTGTACTCCCAATTCTTCAAGCCCTCCATCGCAGAATGGTATTCCTCCTCGATGCGGGCTGTAATTTTTTCGCTTCGAGGAATGAATCTGCAGTTAAAGCTTACTGGCTTTGAAGCGCCGCTGTTCGTGAAATTCCAACAGTCTAAAACGCAAGGTCAGCCACGATTCTTATCGCCAAACAAAGACCAACCCGGTATCACTTCTTTGCCATCCGGCGACAAGGCAGGCAAAATATCAAAAGCCCAAAGCATTCGTGAAATGTTGATGAACAGCGAATTTCGGGCAAGATGTATTCCTGGACATAGCCTACGGCCAAATCCAAATGGAACTTCGAAGCTCTGCATCCGGGGGTCGGACGTTTCTAAGAATCGTTCTGGCAGAAAAGCATCCGGCGAAGGGAACATTTCTACAAGACGGTATAAGCTTTGGGCAAATCATTTCAAACGATATTGACATACCAGGATCATGCATCATGCCACTACAGAGCATCATTCATCCCCGTCATATGTTAGGATAAGCAAGAGAACTTACAAGACATTTGAAATTACTGTGGAACCTTTGGGAATAAACCTACAGAGAAGGACGGTGAATTCAAGGATCCAAAGGCGGAGCGGCTACTTACATTCCGTTATATTCATTGTCAGCAGCCACGATGCGTGGAAATGCTCCTAGAGTTGCTACAGGGCGCCATCTGAACAATGAATATTTGAAAGGTTGGAAAGGCTATTATTATTGGGGGAAACTGACGTACCGCATTGTTTCGCTTATGACGGCATTGACAAATGGCAGACTATCTTTGTCACTAAAATCGGGAATGCGATCCAAGCCAACTACGGAGTCCAGCTCTGCCTGAGCTTTCTGCATCACAGTTGGAAAATGAAGCATGGCGACTGCACCGCATGAACGGGTTATTCCAGCATCAATATCGATTCTAAAATGACCTACGGATAAATGTTTGAAGGGTGTTTGTGGTCTCGAAAGTATAGTGTCAGTCGATAACTGTTTGTTTATAGAAGGTTCGGACATACCGTCTCAATCCCTGCCGCGAACGGGCTTGATATGGCATAAGCAAGTTCCAAATCCGTCATACCACTTTGGTCCCGATCGGAGATTGTCTGGGCCGCAAGGCAGTCCGGAATAGTTCCATTCTTCATCCTCGCTTCAACCTCGTCGAATAAATACATGAGAAAATGCATGTCACGTCGGCGCCGTTCTTCGGGAGCTCTGCGAAACCATTGCAGTTTCCGCTGTGTAACTCAATCAGCTCGATAGGTGCTATTCCCGCTTCATACTTGCTTACTGGTAGCTTAAGCAGCCAGGGCCATGACTCTACAAGATATTTTCCAGGAGCGCTGATCAAAGTATGAGCACGGTTTGGGTGAACGGATTCTAACATGAAGGGAGGACTCACACGGAACTAGCAGTAGATCAGGTCCATGTAAGCCATTTGTGGAACGAAACTCACAAAGGATAGCTTCACTCACGCTATAAGGACTTATCGCAGGGAGAATATGAGATTAAATTGAATCCAACGAAAGGTTCAGACACACATTCAATGGCCGCCAGATTCTCTTTGACGACCCATTCGTCCACACTGTCGACGCGACGCCCATAAGCCACTGAGGCAACGACACTCGCAGAAAATCTGCGGTCCAGAGACCATTGAGCGGACACCGAGGAGAGAGAAAACACCACGGGCACACCTCTGGAGATGGCGTTCGTAGTGTTTGGGGTCCTCAAGGATCTCCTTCATTGTAATTTTCGCTTCCATCGATTGAACGTCTTGGTAAATTTGCACTCTTTGATGGTGGAACCCAGAATGAAGGACCTATCCGATATGTCAAGTTATATAGACGCGATTAGGTGTTATCCTGAACGTGCCTTCCGGAATCTGCGCCACTTATCGTCGTTAGACCGCAATGATCCACGCATGCCGCCAGATAGTATTTCTCCGCTTAAATAGGCTGAATGGGTCGGGATAATTTAACATCGACATGTCACATTCACCTCACGATAAATCGAGGACGGCCGGAGTAGATGCTTGAGCGTTTTTCCAGCAGGTCCCAGGCAGCCTGAGCGGTTCCAAGCACTAGAATGTGATCAGTAAGACCGCACATATTAAGAAGTCATCAACCCTCACCAATGACCGGTGTTGAACCAAGGAAAAGAGACATTACGGGGCCTAAAAGTCCCTGGAGTTAATGATATCGCGGAGCCTTAGAGCCAGAGCTGACTGACCGTAGCGATGACGCCATTCCGTAAATATGAGCCATGGTTTCATTGCAAAGAATTGAGGTCGGTCGCCAATCCATGGGACACCCAACGGTCCTGGGGGCATAGACTTTCGAAGATATAGCCATTTCATAGTCGCATAGATAAGAAGTGCGAGGCACATTGCAGTCGCATTAGAAGCCCAAGCTGACATTGTCAGCGAGCCCAGTTTGAAAGGTGGTGGGATTGTCGCCATTGTAGATTCAGATGTGGCACCAGAGGCTACATATTCACTGAGCATTAAATAGTACGCTCCCAGAGCGAGGTGCGGAGCCTGAACACGGATAGATAGACGCCCGTACGAATATAGTTAACATCCCCAGGGGTCGCGGAAAGCGGACAAGCTTCCGACCATTGATTGACCGATATCCTTACTGCCGGTTCTCCAGCCTCGTCATCGGCGCGATTTTATATTCTTCCCTGATGCAAGTAGACACCTTCTTGGCTCTTGCAACGAGCCTACACCCAAAGCTCACTGGATGTGGTCTGCATCCTATTGCAAATTCCAGGAATCTATAAACAACGAGCGAAGGTTTGAGTCATCGAAGATGACGCACAGTTCACCTGATTATATGAGGTGCATGCCGGCGCGCCCAGTGCGCAGCATGAGAGACCCTTCGCGCGGATCCAAATTGAAAATCGAAAGCCTTCAGGCGGGGTTCTGATATTTCCAACAAGCTAAACGGCATAATGAGAGGAGTAGCGGTTGGTGCGTTAGAAAGAGTTGTTTAAGTGTTAACGCTCAACTGAGTGGATCAACCAACAACTTGGTGAAAATGGCAGACCTTTTGGTGAATGGATAGAACGGGTACGATACTAGTAAGAAGGTCTTGTTGTATTCATCTTATGCGTGTGGAGTGCCACCTAAAGCTGCTACTGGTCGCCAATCTGAATTGAGGTTACGAATCCACTGAGAAGATATATACCTTCTGGTGATTACCATTAGGTGCTCGTTCGAGCCTACTCCTGGTCACCAAACTTGGAGCATTTTATCAAAGCCAACTCGAGCTATGCCTGTGCCCTTCTCATGACGGACGGAAAGTAAGTAAATCATAGCAACTGGAGACTTAAATTGACTGACCAACGGTTCTCGGCTCACGCAGGCCAATGTTCCAGCTGTCTGTGTAGGACTCGGTATACAGATCAAACTTATTGGAACCGTTTATATGCCTGCCCAGAAAGACTCGATACGGCGTACGCCACTTTCAAGTCAGTCATGCCACTCAAATCTTGGTTAGATGATATCCGCGAGGTATGACAAACCGGGATGGTGCCGTTGTCCATCCCAGTTTCACGTCATTAAAGAGGGAGAGTTGACATCCCTCTAGCGATGTCCCGGAA
This sequence comes from Lyophyllum semitale, assembly GCA_018851285.1. NCBI lineage: Eukaryota > Fungi > Basidiomycota > Agaricomycetes > Agaricales > Lyophyllaceae > Lyophyllum > Lyophyllum semitale. The sequence goes on along the minus strand of JABCKH010000075.1, from coordinate 16,921 downwards.
GAACCATCGAAACGAGGGCTGTGAGCAATACAGTAAAGTGAGTACCGACGGTGGTATATTATATATTCTCTTACTAGGACTTTCAGAAGCTAAGACCAGGATTCGACGAGGTATTCCCAGGAATACTAGATCAACGGGTTTGGGACGAAACACTGTAGGGATGATATGGACACACTGAGAGTGTACGATTCGAGTATAATCAAACCAACCTTGACAATCTAGTTATGGAAGAGGCAGAAGAAATCAGAAACAATAAAGTGCAGCATAAACGTCACTGACAATCCACCGCTTTCGTAAAAATCCCCTCGTCGACAATATCGACTCTGCGACGATAAGTTACCGCGGTGGCAACGCTTGCTGCAAATCTGTCATACGACCTTAGAGAAACATCAACAAATTGCGATAAAGCCCATACACCTTTACGGATGTCTCTCATATTGCTTTAGGGATTTATTTACGCTCTGCTTTGAGTCGTTCAAAATTGGGATTTGCGCCACTGTTCATTATTAGGAAGCATAAGTCCACCTTGTTATCCGAGAAAATTTTCCCGCTACTAGAGGACGTCAGTTGTATTATGAGTGAAAGTGCCATCACGTACGCAACAATGAAGCGAGTGAGCTTTCCTCCGAGCGCTTCTCGAGTAGGCCCCCATGCAGCCTGCGCACGAAGATATTTCAGTGTCTTCTGGATCGATACAATGGAAAGGTCTACTAATACCTGGCGTTGATCCTAAGACTATCGAGACCACTGGTCCTATGAACGATCCAATCTCAAGATGCAACAATAAGGAAGGTCGATCGTCCTTGCTCGTTCCACTTAGCAAACTTACGCCATGGCTTGACTAGAGTTTTTCTCTGAACAGTTATCAAGTAGGTCCCATGCAGCCTGCGCGTGAAAAATATTTCAGTGTCTTTTGAATGGGTGTAATAGAAAGACCTACTGATACCTGGCATTGATCCTAAGAGAACCGAGACCATTGGCCCAGATCGGCCCTGTGATATAATCTGCCCTTGATATTCAATGATAAGAAGGGTCGACCGTATCGCTCGTTACACTTACGAAATTTAGCCATGGTTTCAAGTTGACTGTAGGAAGTTGATGGCGATTGCGAATAACCGTCGAGATGTACACACTCTTAGCAAATACCCAGGAGTATAGGAAGGTACGTAGGAATGTCAGGAAAAGGTAGAGAAAGCACATGTGGTATGTTGCGCGCGCCGCGGTCAGTGTTTCAACGAAAGACATGGTGGTGTTCGGCAAAGTAGAAGGGAGTAGATGCCTGAACGTTTTTCTAACAGGTCCCAGGCAGCTTGATCGGTAAGACCGCACATATTAAGCAGTCATCAATCCTCACCGATAATCGAGGTCGAACCGAGGGAAAGGCTCTGCGCATCCTTAAAATCGTCGGAGTTAATTACATACCAAGAACCTCAGAGCCAGGCCTGACTGACCATAGACCGGGCCGTGGTCACCCATAGTACATCTAAAGACACCTCCGAAGGCAACATCGTACAACAAGTAAAGGAAGCCTTTTCACAGTGCGAGCGGCAAACTCGGTAGTATGTGGCATGAAAGAAAGGAACGGCCAAGAACCGGGCCGGAGGGGCCGATCACCAAAACAGCTAAACTATTTTGGTCCGTCTCTTGAGTCAGTGTCTCTTCCAAGTCTCTTCATTGCTCTTGATGGATAACGAATCCAGATTCGTCGCTCCAGAAGGCGTATACACACTCACTGACGAATATAAACCGCCTCCAAATCTCGCAGCCTTTGGCAGTTCAACCGTTTGTCCTACCAAATTCCCTGCTACGAGACAGAGTGGCGCGCCGGGTTTCGTGCAACTCCTAGGAGGGAATAAGGACACTAAGGAGGCTCCGAAATAGTGCGAGGACTTCGTCAATCTATCGAGCAGCGACACCCCGGACGAGGGTGATCAGCCCACCTCAACATAGGAACATGCGCTACAAGTCCGTCGGTCCCTCAAGAGTCAAGAACCCCATACCCGCTTCTCCCCCAATTTCAGTGCTCCATGGAAGAAGAAACAAGCTGCTCGACCCAAGTACAACACACGTACCACTTCCTCGGCGTTCATCGCCTGAATTCAGACAGCAGAAGGCCTGACGAAAACACTTCTGTCCAAGCAAGGGGACACCACATTTTTATTTTACAACCTTGCTAAAAGCTGGTTATGAGTTGAGGCGGGTTCCAAAGCTAAGGTATAAGCCTACACAACTCTGACTCTCGATAACGCTTCTGCTCAAATAATTAGGACCTCTCTAGGATCACGTTCTCGACACACCCGACCTGCCACGAGTCCACGACGTTAATACCTCAACCCCTTCTTCAGAACATCTTGACGTAGTCATCGGTTTCAAGTTCTGGAGACACGGTGTGGTTAGGTGCGTTGCCCCTGCTTCACGGACAAGGCATGCGATCAATATGCCACCAGATTCAATCACCTCAAGATATGCCCGTCTTAATAAACAAGTAGGTTTGAAGTTTGTACAATATCGCCATCCTAATACATCTATAAGGGCTGTATCTCGAATTCCCCATGCACCGCTGTTCGTTGGGTGCCCTCTTCGTCGACGCTGTTTCTAGTCTCGCACGCGGATGGGACTAATGTTGTCTATGATAAAGAACGCGACGACGGAGCCTTTACTCTTCAGGACCCTGTAGGGAAATTTTCGGATGCTAACGGACCTGGATTGTCATTAGAGGAAGGGACGTTCCAGAAAGACCGGGATCCTACAGACAGCATATTTGTAACAATGCCGACTTAGCATCCAGTATAAACGAGGAGAAGGCGGCCAAAACACTGTCAGTGATTGGCGCGTGTCGCGTAGCATCGTCGGTAAAAGTGTTGTACTTGCACGCCAAGGATACCCGGTCATTCCCAAAGTGAACGGATTTTTTTATACCCAATGTGAAGTACGTCGGAGCAATATCGGAGGACGGCTGTTTACAATTGACGCTCTAGCGGAATAGTGAGTCCAAAGCGAGTCTTCCAGGTCTTGACCTCATAACTGACTGTTCTTGTAGGCTTGTTGACTCTCAGGCTTTTACTTCGTACTTTGGAGCACTAACCCATGCTGCTTACGGCCGGTTTATCCTGGCGAGTAACAAGCACGTTGAACTGGTCCTGCATCGTTGATGTCTTGTTCAATAGACAGGGGGAAAGGACGACTTATTGACCATATGCTCACCTTGGGAACAACGAGTGGTTGCGGGCCGATGTCAAGACCACTCATCTTCATTTTGTCGATCCGGCAGCGTAGGTGAAGATAATAATTTGATACTAATCCGCACCACACGCTATGAGTCCATACAAAATGTTATGCCGCGCCGACATCCAGCCTAGTAATCCGCTGGAATTCCTCCTCCGTATGTTTCCATACTTGCTCCACCATTCCTTCATCCCTCAACCTGGCCAGGAGCGCTTCCACCTTAACTCCCGAACTCTCTCCGTCCCAGTCTACAGAGTACACACCACTTCCGCTTTCCCCGTTTGTTCCTCTTGCGACGGCAACTCCACCTGCCAAAGGCACCCCAGAAGCTGCATCCCCACTCGTGCCCGTTGAGTACCTCGCACTCGTTGCGAAAAACAAGTGCCGCTCCCCAGACTCTTTGGGAGTCGTAAAGAAGGGCGTTAGAATCGTAAAAATCACCCTTAAAATGAACATCACTACGCCTGTGGTACCCCTCATTATACCTGTCGGCTTGACTGCACCGGGGAAGTCGTGGACGAAACTTACGTCCGGTGCTTTCTTGGCAACGGCTTCAAGGGACAAGGTTGCAAGCGAACCGACGTGGCCGCGCATGGCGAGCATTCCAAGCTTCCAAGCTTGAAAGTCGCTTGTGTAAATTGGGCCTTCTTTACCCCCAGCCAACACGGTGACGACACGACGAAGGGCAGTGGCCTGCTGCAGCAGTGGCAGGAGGTTGACAACGAATCGAGTTCGGGAATAGTATGCCAAGGCCATGGGTAAATGAATGTCTTCCGCAGTCTCTGCGTGCGTGTTATGATCAGACCGACACTCTTCGGAATCGCCGACATACTCGTTTGGGCGATCAACGATCCCGCACTGAGAAACAGGAGGTTGATCACTTTCTCTTTGCTCTTGATGTCCCGGCAGACATCATCCACGACGCGAATCAGGCTGGCGTCTGCCTTGACGAATATGAATACCCCCTCCGAGTTCAGCGCCTTGCATTCGGCTGCAATGCGATCTCCGGCTTCCTGGGAGCGGCCAACAAAATAGACGCGTGGTTGGCGGGTATACTTCGCGAATTGTTTGAGCGTTGCCTCGCCGATGCCGTTTGTGGCACCAACGAAGACGGCGACGAGACCCGCAGGAAGAGAGGAGGAGATACGGGAATTTGAGGATTGGACGTCAGACAGGGCAACCATTGTGCGATGTTAACAGGAATAAGGGGGTGGGTACGTTGAGATACGATGTAAACACCATGCCCAAAACCATGCCTTAAGTTGGCCTTAAGTAACTTGAATGTTGAACGCATCCGGAGCTAGGTGCACTGTGACGCGTATTGATGGCCGGGTATCTCTTGGCATCATCATGCTCTGGCTGTCTTGGAATGTTAAACTATCCGGCACTGTGACGCGTATTGGTCGGGCATCCGATCTCTTGCCATTGGCATCATCATCCTCTGGCTGCCTTGGCACTGTGGCGGTACTTACTTACTAGTTGCCAGGGAAAAACTGTTTAGGTAAGGAACGAATGGTGAAAGTGGCAGACCTTTTAGTGAGTGGACGGAATGTGTGCGGGGTACGATACTACTAAGAAGATCTTGTTGTATTCATCTTATGCTGCTACTTGGCGTGTGGACACTGGAATGCCATCTAAAGCTGCTACTACTGTTAGCTATCTGAATTGAGGTTACGAAGAGTCCACGATGCCACGGACTCTGAACATCTGGATTCTATAGGATAGGACAGTACTTAGTAACCCGCCTGCAGAATGACCCTTCGATAACCGGGTTGTCGATAACCCTATGTACTTCACACGTCTTTGTATCAACGTTGCACAGCATATGGAATGGGACGTTTGAATTTCGGGCGGATTTAACCTAGTACTCAAGGAAAGGAGGGGCGGAAGCAGAAAAATTATCGTAGAACTAGAAAAAAAAAGGACGTTGATAGATCGCAACGTTGAAGGCGCTTGAACCTTGGTGAAGTGCTGCGGTGAAAATCGACCGGGACTCAAACAAAGTAAAAAGGTAGAAAGGAAAGTTGTGGTTCGAAAAATATCACTAGTAATCATTCCATCATCAAAGCCTGCCTACGTACTCACTCACTAAATCCCTTGTTCAAGGAACGACACTAGCAGGCGGAGCAGCAGGCGCGCCCAGCAGCGGCGCCGACTGGGGAGAATTGGTAGCAGGGACCGTAGTTTGGCCCCACGGCGCCACGCCATCTTTGCCCTCGGGAACCGCTGCAGGCCACGCCGCATCATTAAAGTTGGGGTCGATGAATGTGGGGTCGATGACGCCCAGAGGCGTGCCCATACTATACTTCCACGAGGCGTCTGTGACGAAATTTAGATCTCCACCGCAAATGCAGCTCACGAGCTGGACTGCAGCGATGAGGCCTGCGGGGCCACCAGGCGGAACGTTGCGCGCGAAGACCGCGAAGACAACACGCGAGGTCGGTGGGAAGTTGACGACGTAACGCTGGGCGACGGTGAACGATTGGCCAGAGCCAACTACCTGGCCGTTGACGTAGAGCGTGTGCTCGTTATCTGTAGCGATGAGGATTTTCGCCTGGGATGCGAGCTGGCCGGCGGGCAGGGTAACGGTCTTGCGGGTAGCCGCCCTCCACGAAAGCGGCTGGCCATTGACTGTCGTCGAAGGCGACTTGTTCGAATCCGGCGGGCATACCGTTGACTGCGTGCCATAGGCCATCGCTCACGATGGTCTCGGTGAACCCGTCTGAGTACCTAATCTGGATAGCGGCAAGAACGCCGGCGGCGTTGCCTGGGAGGTTCGGCTCATAGTTCTGGGCGGATACGGCGAAGACGTTGCACTCATTCACGAGGGGAACGCAGTAGCGATGGGCGTTTCTGAAATCGCCCCCGGTGCCAATGTCGCGGCCATTGACATAGAGTGTGAACGCATTGTCGACTGTGATGAGAATGTTTGCGGAGATGGGAACCCTTCCGCTCGGAGGAGTGAAGTCCCTACGGAACGTGGAGTTTCCCGGGGGATAGGAAACGTTATCCGCAGCACGACCTGGGGTCCAGATCCAGTTGGCGCCTGTAAAATCGAGGCCGGCGACGCACGTCACACAGGCTGCGACGAGGAAGTAGAGAATAGCTGGAGGCAGCCGTAAGTTACTAGTCAAACGGATCGATGAGGAAACACCTTGCCTTGGTAATGCTTGAACATTGCGCTTGGTCGAGTACTATGTTGCTTGTGCGCTAACGAAGACATCGAAACCTTCAGGCTTTTATGCTTGACCGCATAGCGATACTATGCCATTCTAGACCACCTCCGGCTGCGTAGCGGTGAGTGAGCGTTCATACATCGCCAGAAGCATAGACACTGTCAACTGTTTAGCGTGAACTATGACTTTTGGTATGGTGCGAAGCATACCAGTGTATGCAGAAGAAGAGCTCGTGGAGCGTTTAGCGCACAAACGTCGGGCTCAAGAGTAAATATGCCAGAATGAGGAATAGAGCGATCTGTCTATTAGTGCAGGGAAGTTCCTCGGCGGCTTTGCAGGACGAAACAACGTATTTCTGACAAGTCGACGCTCCGTTTAAGTTGGGTCAGCCTTACGTTGTGTTTCAAGTAGACAGCCGGACGAGTCCATGGCAGGGACGACGGTTCTAGTTTGCAATTTTCTTGTATCTGTAAGTTGTTAAGCCTCTTGTTGTTGCCTGCTTTCTAACTTCCGTAACGAGGCGCAATTTTAGCGGAACAAATATAACCATCCGGAGGAAGTGAGCTCCGCCGATTTGATTCTGGAGTGGAAAAATTTGTGTATGACGGCTGTCAGACAGTACCGAGGTCAGCATCGGAGTTCCCATAAGGACCACGCTCAGGGATCCAGCAACGCAATTCATAGTACAGGCTGCGATGAGGAGGCTTAAAAAACATACATTAGTACGTTGGACATCCTCTCTAGTAACAAAAATCTACCTTCGGAGAAATCGAACATCATGACTCAATGAGAACCAACCATGGAAGCTGTTGACCCCGTCCAGGAAAATTCCATTCCAGACATCGCATGCCAAACATGGTTGTCGAAGAGCTCTCTCATAGCATCAGCGCTGCACCAGAAGATGATGAGATGGCAGTTAGACTTAAACGACCCTGGCTGACTCGGACTCCACTGCGGTGATTCGATGATGCAAATGGAAGAGAAGATGACGAGAGTGTACAGGTGGCTGGGTTGGATGTATAACGGTTATTCGTCTTCAACTCCAAGAGAGACATACATAGCAAGAGTGGTCTTCAAGAGCAGGACGAGGCAGGAGCCGGAAACGTCTGTTCCGAGTTCCGATACTAATATAGAGGAGGAGGAGGAGGAGGAGGAGGAGGAGCCTGAGTATAAGTATTCTGTTCCGAGTTCTGATACCGGTATCACAGATATGTCAATACGTAACCGGCCGACTAGCTCAGCTGGTTAGAGCGTCGTGCTAATAACGCGAAGGTCTTGGGTTCGATCCCCACGTTGGCCAGTGATGGTGTTATCTAGAGATCGTTTTTGCTTTTCGCTAAGTACGAATTTCCTATATTTACCATGTCCTCCATCACCAGTGGTACTTTTTGTTACGGATCGTCTTCTGCTCAAATACGCTTTGATTCTCATTTATCGGACTGGCTATTGACAATGCTAAAAGTACAACGGAACGATGGGAAACGCACATCGAATGAAGCACACTTCACTGCACCGCCAGAACACTCGTCGGACGCAACGGCAGTCCGCTCTTCTCATACACACCGTCAATGGTCTGCATCTGCAAAATACTCTCCCGATTGGTGACCCAATGCGCCGGTTCTCTACCCCTCACCTTGTCGACGAACGCTTCAAGCTGATAACGGTACGTCGACCAAGAGGGTTTGCCTATGTCGTGCCACTGTGGTCCTCCCGTGTATTGCTTCTCGTAGGTCGTGACGCCAGTGGCTTTGTCGGTGATGGCGATATAATGATAGAGATGCGGCATCATAGCGTTATAGAAATATATCTTCGCCTTGTCCATATCGACCTCGATGGACGGCAGCTCCCAGAGACGAGGGATGATGCACATCTTCCAGCCGCGCGCTAGGTCGGTGTAGATGGAGCTGTGGACGTCGTATCCCGCGTCGGTACGGAAGAGCAGCGTCGCGTCCATAGCGGCATCGACGCGCGCATCGTGTTTGGCAGGCCGAGCCTTTGCAGAGATAATCTCGGCGGGAAGCTCCGCCTTCAACGCATACCGAGTGAACGAGAGCGTGTATGTCATATCCATCAAGCTTCCGCCAGCAAGGTCGTACTTCCAGCGGATGTCTCCAGCCGGAACGCTCGGCGTGCTCGTCATGATCGCATGTGTCTCCAGAATATTACCGTACCTTCCACTCTCAAGGATCTGACGGAAGCGGTGTGCGGCGGGATGAAACTGCCAGTGGAATGCCTCCATTAAGATCTTGCCGCTCTTCTCCGCCTTGGCTACGAGCTTCTTGGCCTCGACTGCGTTGGAGGTGAAGGGTTTTTCCAGGAGAACGTGCTTGCCGGCATCGAGGGCATTGGTAGCCCATTCGAAATGGAGGCCGTTGGGGACAGATATGTAAACGATGTCAACGTCGGGGTCCGCGAGAAGTAGTTCATACGAGCCGAATGACTTCAAGAAACCGTACTTAGCCGCTTGAGACTTGGCCGTTTTTGCGTCACGAGAAGCGATGCCGTAGAGGATAGTGTCGGGATGGGTCTCACTAGGATGGATGACTGGAAGGGATGTCGTTCATTCAGTCTGAAAAAACACGGATTTCAAAGGTGCTACTTACTAGAGGCCGCGTTGATTTGAGCTGAGGACAGAACACCGATTTTAAGAGGATGCTCTGTTTTCTTGCTGGCGGGATGAAGCCATGCGTTGGTGAATTGTTGGGCGAAAGTGAGAGCTTGAATTGCTAGAGCCATGATGAACCTTGGGTCTAAGAATTATCTCTCGTTTCTTGCTATATAAACCTCGACCTCGGCGTCGACGTCATGGCAGTGGCGATCGAGTGACACAAATGAATTGGCAGTAACAGTCCGCGAATATAGGCTAGATCACGCAGGTTCACGCGTTCACGTTAGAACAGCTTGTCGTTGACGATGACCGTGAAAGTGGCATGGATTCGGATGGATGATGGGGAGGATGCGTAGCAGCCATCGGGGTTTGAAAAGACCTCAATACGCTTTTCAAGTTCCGTCGATTGATTTTCGAGATGTTCTAAGACGTTCACATTAGACAAACCATTTCATCAACGATGTTGACCGAGGTTGAACAGTTCTCTGATTAAATCCGTAGTTCACCTCAATTTTGACTTCGCTCCTTCTCACCAGAATTTCGTTTTTACTGAGCACCGGCAGGACGTGTGTTGAGCTAGCATCTCACTGGACCGACAGCTTGTTCACACTCATTTCTTCTGTCTGATGATATTTTATCCACTCATAGAAAAATGGAAGTGCTGTCGTCAATCCTTCCAGGTATGGCCTTATTCTGTCTTGGTGTGAGAGTGGTAACATGTCAAATGACCGTATATTCAGGGCAGTTCTTGCTTTCCATGCCACTGTATGTCAACAGCTAGAATCTATTCCTGACTATGGCAAAAGACATATGGAACAATGGCCACGAGCTTGTCATCGGACGTCATAAGGGTATCAAAGAATACCCAGACCTGGACTTCTCTTCGCTCATGTGATCAAGCCAGCTTTTACTACCGTGCCTGTTTTCTGCAATATGGGAGTTGTGCCCGCCTGCATTCTCGACGATTTCTCTTGATAAACGAACCTCTGTATAATGGCGGGAGATGATTTATTCGCAATTACATTCCAGCGCCTTCGAGGTCATTCATGGCATGTCGGGATCGTCTACAAGTCCAGCCCTTTGTAGAAACAGACAATAGTCTGTACAGGCTCGCACGGTGTGGATTCGGTCTCAATCGCCCATATAGACGACTGACACATGGAGTACCATTACGCCGACGAGAGCTTAAAAAGCCACGGACTCGCGTACGCAATGGGCTGCTATTGCATCACATCAATGCGCATCCTCTCACTGCTCTCTGTTTTAGCGAGCCTCGCGCTCTTCGGCAGTGCACAACGTTTTGTGCGCTTCATATCCACCGACGACCGTGAATACTACGGCGATGCCATACTACCGGCAGGGTCCACCGATGCCGCCAAAAGCACTCAAGCTCACGTCATTCAGGGCGATATTTTGGGCGACTTCAAGATCACTAACCAAGTCAAGGTACGAGAATATACTTCTTATAACCACGTTTAGGTTGTCTCATGAGATACTTTAGCAAATCAAAACCCTTCTTGCTCCTTTACCTAGCGAAAGAGTCAGGACAGTCCGTTGCGTTGGACTGAACTACGTTGCCCACATCAACGAGGTAAGAGTTGTTGTATTGTCATCTTATGCTCTGACAAGTGAATCCATAGACTGGCCAAGCGATCCCGAAATGGCCCATTCTCTTTTACAAGCCCTGGACCGCGCTCAACACTCCGAGCGACCCAATCCCAATCAGCGAGGGATTTCAGACGCAAGAAAACTTCACCTCAAAGATGGACTACGAGACTGAGCTCGTCATCGTCATAAAGAAGAAAGCATTCAACATCTCCGACGCAGAAGCGCTCGACCACGTACTTGGGTACACCGTCGGCCATGACGTCTCGCACCGTGGCTGGCAGATCGATCGTGGTGGACTCCCACAGCCGCAGTACTCCATGGGTAAGGGCGCGGACGGTTGGGCACCGTGGGGGCCGGCGATCGTGTCGACTAGTATCATCCCCGATCCGCAGGTGTTGAATATTTGGACGAAGGTCAACGGTGTAACGATGCAGAATGCGAGCACTGCGAACATGATCTTCGGCGTCAAGCATCTTGTATCTTTCTTCTCGATGGGGACGACCTTGCTTCCTGGCGATGTGATATTCACAGGAACGTACGTATTGTTATTTTTTCATCACCGTGAAGCATGTGTTCAACTGATCGTGCGCCTTTAACTGTTGTCCTGATAGACCGAGCGGGGTGAATCTCGGGAAGCCGAATCCTGTCTGGCTGACGCATGGAGACGTCGTTGAAGTCGGGTTGGAGAATGTTGGGACTTGCACCAACCCCATAAAGTACGTTTAAGTAGTTGAGGCGCGATGGAATTAGCTTCAATGTCAGAACCGATTTGGAGATCTTTCATTTTGTTCGGCGCCGTTCTTCAGAGTGTCAGCCAACATCCCTGGACGTTGTACGGATTTCACGACGGTCTTCATCACCCGTTTCTGTGTCGAGGGCAAGAAGAGGATGCAGACTGATGCGGAAGCGTGCGGTCTTTTACAAGCCTTCTTAGCAACTCCAACCTCTCCGATATTATGGAAAAGAATGGTGTTCGGCAAAGGTGGGTCTGATATCAGTCAGTACCCCAAAAAATCATCGCCAACCAGTTTATCGTTGCTGATGTGGGTTATATTTCCAGGTCTAAGGAACAAAAATATGTCTACCCTACTCTAATTCTGCAGTGTACTCGTATAGGTATAGAAAGACCAAATGTAAGATACTTGTTCAATGCTCGCGAAGCGAGTAACCAAGTCTGGTCCATGGCAAATAAGGCTTAAATAACACCTGGCATGCGGTATCACAACAATCTCCACGTCCACATCAGCCCGCCCATCACCGCCAGCAACGGCAGCGCCGTCTTCAACAGAACATAATTCCGCCGACGCTCGTCGGTGGGCGCCCACCACCGAATTTCGGACCACACGAGTGGGCCGAAGACAACGCATGCTGTCCAAAACTGCGAACACATCAGGTCAGGTCAGCTAAGTCGTGACGGGGTAGTGACGGGTGAAGACGTACCACTCCTAGTGCTTTGAGGAAAAGTGACGGATATTGGTCAATCCGGGCCACGGTATAGACCGGCTTCTCGTCAGTTGAGGAGCGGATGCGCTGCGGGTGGGTAAACATCACCCAGATAGAATAGAATGCAACAGAGAAGAAGTGGTATGCGAGGAGGAGTGGGGAGGGTGTTATCCTACAAACGAGGCATGAGTACACGATGATATGACGAAGAAGAGACGGAGCGTACCCGGATAGAAGAGAGACGGGGCCATTGATGCATTCGCCACCGCATTCGAAGTATTTGAAGCATCCAGTTCGGAGGACGGCCAATTCCTCATCTACGGGCATGAAATGAGTATACCGGATTGCCTAAACCGCGGTTCATAAACTTACCATCAGCCCCAAAGAGATCATAGAGCGCGAAACTCAATATGTTGATTGTGGAAGAGAGTGGCTTTCGGCTCCAGTGCCATTGATGTAGCATCGCTTTCACCTCACTCGAGTCCGCGAAATTATCTATTGAGCCAAGCAGAGTCCGAAGCATCACGACGTCGTTCAATGCGACGGTCATGCCTCCGCCCGTCAAGGGGTGCCGCATGTTCCAAGAGTCTCCCAGAAGAATCACACCCGCTTTGGATCCCTGCTCGACAGGTGGAAGGAAAGAGTTCGGCATTCGGCGTAGTCTGTCTTTGTCAAGAGCAGCTTGGATGGGCAGGTGAAGGGCGGAGGGTAGTTGTGGGAGAATATTGGTGAGGATGTGAGCCTGCGACGCTGTGAGGTCTCAATCGGTCAATAAGAATGGTCTACATACCTTCAGGTCCGACGGAAGGGGCACTTTGACGTCAACGAGCATCCGCGTGTCGTGTTCTGAGATTTGGTAGAGCAGAATGGGCCCAAAGCCCTGTATGAGCGCGACTGTTCCGTGATTCGGTATTGGTAACCGAGCATCCTCCAGGATAGTACCCACAAAATGGCTGTTCGTGGTCGACTTGACTCCAGCATCACCCATAACTGCTGTCCGAAAGTTCGAGAAACATCCATCAGCGATGATAACAAGACTGGCATAAAACGAGTCTTTCTCTGTGTCCCCCGACGCGTCCTTCCTCGCCGCACGCACACCAATAACCCTACGCGTCGTCTCGTCCTCTATCAAGTCCGTAACCGTCGCCTCCACCACATCCACGCCCCTCGCCCGTTTCGCAGCCGCCCTCAACGTCATGATGAACCTCCCATGGTGGAAACTCCTCCCTTCGTGGGTCCCAGGATACGGTATGTGCACAGATTTTCCTTGCTCCACGACGCAGTAGCCTCGGACAGGGATCGCGTCAATACCGTCCAGACATGACTCCAGGCCTAGTTTCCTCAACGCAATGACTCCCCCGGGCTGGAGAAGTTCGCCAACGATACGGTCCGGTTCTGCAAGTGATCGCTCAAGTAGGCATATTCGTAGTGGTTTTGACCGAGGCAGAGTGGAGAGGGCATGAGCGAGCGAGGACCCAGCTATGCCGGCGCCGACAATGAGCACGTCGTAGTCGGACTTGGGCATTTTGAGAGCTGAGAGCGGCGAGGCTCAAGTATAAATTGTACTATAAGTATGTAGTTGGTAGTATTTTGGAGGTGGGCCGACATTTCCTGACTCGGCATTGTCAGAAATTTCCCAGGGCATCCCAATCTAATCTCAATCAAAACGATCAACAAAATCGGAGTCTGGGATTGGAATCGGGATTCCAATCCAGATTCCAATCAACGGGCTACTCATATTTTGGACGTTCCTCGCGAGGTATGGGTTTGCTACAGTAAACTAAGTGTTGTGGGATGTAGCTAGTGTCACAAAGAAGCCATCCCGACCGAGACTCCAGCTTGTTATTGAGATTTAAAATTCTCATTGAATGGGAATCGAGTTAGAATCAGGGGTCGATTTTAATGCCCGCCGGCTTTTTCCGACAATCTTCCGAAATCGAGATACTGATAGACTTGTGATAAGACTTCAACGTCAACTTGTGCGCCTCTATATCTATAACGCGATACATGGAATCTGGAGGGTCGTTCCTTTCTTTTGGGCTGCTAGCATCTCTAACGATGTCCTCGGCTTCTTCGACAAATCGATGGGCAAATACGTCCCAATGCAGTGCGCACGGTTACGACGATGCCTCTAATTACCACCACACGCTGTAGAGCATCTGGTAATGAGATAGTCTAGGGCATCTCCGGCAGTGGATTAAGTTAATACACTGGATTTAATGGGGAGATGAGCCTCAGTATTCTGGCGAGATAGTCTGATCATCCGGTGAGTCCTCGCGTCCAGAACTACGACTAACTTGACTAAATATTCGCATAGGGCGTGGTCAGCATGGCCTTTGATTAATGATTACCCTGGTGGTCCACAGCACCGCCGACTCGACCGTGCTTCCCAATATGTGTACCACCCCCCCACCACGTATCTATCCCTCACTGCAACTCCCCAGCTCTTCGCCGCCAGACCACCCCGAACGCCCCACTCTGCATCTCCTTCTCCTGTGCGGCATTGCCAGCTTCCCACCCTCGTCACTGGGACCGTTGCTGGACAATAATAACCACGCTCAAGATCTAAAAATTCACTCCCATCTTCCCGACGCAACCCACATAACCACAGCAGTATCAGGCACAGGCCTGCAATCGCCGACGCCCTCGAGAAGAGGCTCGCTGTCTTCGAAGGTCGCGCTTAGGATTACTAATACTTAGAAGATTAAGCGTTCGCAGTCCAAGGCTCACCGAAATGGATGTGGGATGCCAATCGGATGGGGACGAGAACCGGTTAGTGGTCAGCAGGAGGAAGATGCTGGGAGCCATGGCGAGGATGAGGTTGAGGTCGAACGAAAACTGTTCGATCCCTTATCGATCCTCAGATCCTGGCACATGAAGCACGGCTTGGAGACAGGCGACTCCGCGAACCGACCACGATACGCTAGTGGTGACAACGATGAAGGTGTTGCGGAGTGCTCGGATTGTACGGGGAAGCGTTGGGAAGGCGAGTGAGGAGAAGCTCGTGGAGGAGTTGGAGGCTCGAAGATGATTTCACATGTCATAAAGGGTAAGCTGTGTCCGTACTAGCCTTCCGAGCGATGAGCTGATAATCTCTAAAGGATTTATGTGGAGCTGCTGGATCGGTTAAAGGGCGTGGATGCGATGTTGGGCGGTCCTCGACGCGATACTCCTAGCGAAACATCGATGTGAGGTCGGCGATATCTTGGAATGGAAGGTAATCGCCTGCCTTGTGCGTTCCTGAAGCGTTCTGACTTTTTTGCTTGTTTCTTCGAACAGAGGGCTTACCCTGAGACAGTCATTGCGAGGGTCATTCCGCATCTAGAGGATATTTTCGCGCATTGTTAATGGTAAAATGAGTCCTTCGGTGTTGGCTTCTCAACTGGTGGACTGACGGTTTGTGGTAAAGGATTCATGTGGAGGATCATTATTCTTGCGGAATATCTGTGGGAGGGGCGATCTCTTGGAATGCGAGGTAACCATCTGCGTTGTGCCCTCGTTTGAGTGTTCTGACTTTTTTCGACGTAGGAGGCCCAGCTCCCGTTGCTATATGATCTGCTGAGGATAAGCCTGTGGTGGTGCCCGGCAGACCCGTCGATCTGTGGACGGCATTGACGGCGGCGACTCGGTCGTCTATTGGAAGGGGTGGCGTGCGGGTTCCATGAGGCGACATTTGGATTTGCAGTCTTGGATTCGATACCAACATGTCCTTGCACCGCATTCCCATTGCTCCCTCCATAATTCGTTTTTTTGCACACTCGTGTTCCTGTTGGGGTGATTGATTTACCTCGCCATTCCTGATCCTTGACAGTCTTTAAACTTGCTTGGTCTCCTGCCTGACTGGACGTACAGTAACAGTACAGTAGATGAGATTTCCAGTGGCTAGTTGCCAGCGCGCTCAGTTAACTCAAGCTCGGCGCTTACTGACCTCAATGCAGACAAGTGCACGTGTGGGGCCGCGCGTGCGACCAGCACACAGCCCTTCACAGCCTTATTGTCGACGTCTGGCTGAACTGCTTGAACATAACCAGCACCCCTCCGTAAAGTTCTATAACACTGGCAATCTCATCAACCAAGACTCGGAAACACTGCTCACTGCTGTAAGCACATTCTCTCGGGGAACGATGTTGACCTCGCCGTTGAATCACGTTCAAGTAATCCAGCTCCAAGTGCCAGTTTTCGGGAACAATCGAACGTGTAGACGCCGATACATCAGAAGGATCTTTGGATCGTCATATCTTATGTATGTTTTAATCCTGGTTACCTACGAATATTGGTCGCTGACTTCGATCTCCTAGATTGATGCCTTTGTTTGAGCGTGCAAGTCACTTCCACATCTATGGTGGGACTTTCAATGAATTTCAGCCTGAGGGGGATCCAGGTACGCTTCATTGCTTTGAAATTTACCTGGAATTGATCTCGATCGTTTTGGAAGCCACTATCAAGCGCTTGAAAGAGATTCTGGAAGGTACATCGTGTTTTGGCATATCGAAACCCCGCTCACAGCTCATGGCTATGTTCTTTCAACTACAGATGACGAGCGACAGAAAGTCCTGGCCTGGGTATCTACTATGGACATCACTGCAAAGCATTTCGACGTCGCCAGCACACGTCAGGCCGAAACTGGCAAGTGGCTCTTGGACTCGGACACCTTCCATGCATGGGAGAGTGGCACTGGTAACGCACTCTGGTGCCCCGGAATGCCTGGCGCGGGCAAAACTGTCCTCGCCTCCCTTATAATTGACCACCTATCTGATCTTCAGTTCCGGGAACGTGTTGGTTCTATTGGGGTGGCGTGGGCTTACTTCAACTACAAGGAGGGAGCAACACAGACCCTGAACATTATCCAGCTCAGTCTGAT
>JABCKH010000074.1:0-46461 GCA_018851285.1 Lyophyllum semitale | reverse complement strand
TGGTGGAGGAGCGGAAAGAAGAGATTAAACTTTTCAAAATATAGGTCGAGGAGAGACTCCACGAGGTCGTCATCAGGAAAGACGAACTTGGCCTTCTGTACTTGCGATGGTGAGGACTCCCACTGGGTGGATGTTAATAACACAGGTAGTAAACGGAAAATGTACTCACTGGACACGGTATCCAAAACTCCTCGCGCCTCGAGCCAAGAATGGGCCGCCTGTTCGCGCCAGTGTATTCATTCTTCAGTTCCATCGCAGTATGGATGAGCATTTCTGCGCTCGATTTGCCAAAGAACTGGGCCTTGTTCTCAGCTTCGATATGGAAGTCCTTGAAATCAGTAGCGAGCAGTATATGCGCGACATCGTCGTCCTGTGGGTATCCCGTTTGCTCCGTACTGCATTTTCGAACGAAGGTGGTGGCAAAATTGGTGGCAGTATCGCGCGGGTGCCGCTGCGGTGTGTCCGATGGTGTAACGGAGGCTTCCAAGTTTGAGGGGGGGTGGGGTATCTTGTCAACGAGCCATACATCGATATCGATCGCTGCTTCGAGCTCTTTGATGTCGCTACCGGGTAATAACTAGAGGACTGTCAGTAGACGGTGCAGCGTAAACGGAGCGGTTAGAATAGTGCCTTACCCGAGTCAACACCTTTTCCAGCCTCTCGACATATCTGTAAGGACCACTGTAAGGTACATGGAGAAAACAGGAGCACGTCGGGCATACCCTCTCGGCGGCCCACGTTTCTGATAAAAATGAGCAAGGACGCTATGTAATGAGACTGAAACGCACCTTCACAACAGCGGCTTCGACATAGGTACATTCTAACCTGTTGGCAATGCAATATGAACATGGATTCCCAGGCATTGCACCACTATCGCCTGGATAAAGCCGTAAGCAGCAGCTGATAGTGACCATGAAAAGCCTCCTGACATCGAACTTGATACCTTTGAGATCTAGGAGATTGTCCGAGCAATATATTAGACATACCTTTCTTCCGTCTGCAGACATCGCAGGCTCGGGCACGATGGACCCTTCTCTTCTTGGACCGATTGGACTGAAGGTGCTCGCTATCATTGAAGTCTTCCTCCGAGTCGTTGGAAGACATGGTGTGGTATGAAGGACGAAATGCACTTTCAGGATAGGCTACGTCACTACCTTCGTGACCAATTATTTGTGCTCTGAGAATTCAATACAACTATTCTAAATGTAGTACCTCTGCGGCTGTAAAGGAAGTATTCATGTCTTTGTAACTCAAGCAAGGTTGTTTCATATAAATGATGAGACGAATTGCTTGGTCTTGTCATCTACCCCCGCGTCCCCCAGACATCAAGAACTCATTCACGCGCTTAAGCGTCGTCCGCGCGGGGTTAACGCCCGGCCGGCACGCGATGATCCACTCTAGCCGCGTCCGTATGCGCGTCTTGTCCATGTCTGGTGGGATCACCACCTCCCGCAGTCCATCCTCCGTCTCGGCCATACATGAAGAAGCGTCCGCCTCTACTCCGTCTTTCCTTTCTTGAGCACTTGCACCACCCCCGGCTATCGGAGTCCGTAAGACCCCCTCGCTGTCGAAACACACGGAGAGGGCTGCCAGGAGCACGGCCACGCCCTCGTCGCCCGCCTCTCCCCTCTGGTCCTCGCCGCCGCAGACAACGTATACGCTGCGCCCACGCGCGAGCTGTGTGCCGATGAACGGGAGGGCCTGTGGGAGGAGGGTCTGGGTGAGATGTGTTTTGATACGGGGGCCAAGCGGGAGTGTGAGGGTGAATCTCTTTGTTGGTTCTTTTTGTGACGATGGAGGTGCGGCAGGCAGGAGCACATACGCTGCATTCTCCTCCTGCCCGGCCCTGTCGAGTTCGTTGAACGTGCAGAGCTTCATACGGCCACCGACTTTCGCGATCGCGGTCACTCCGCTTCCTCCCGTAGAGGGACAGTCATTGAGGTTCCTGTTAGATTCGGATGAGAGATGTGTTTTGATGAGCTCGGGGAGCTCGGAACGGCTGGCTGCGAGGAGGGTGGACGTATGCCGCCAGTAGTGGGTGGGTGTGAGGCCCTGCGTCGATGAGGTCAATATCCGACCCTACGATGATGGCAAGAAATCACTCACCATACCCCACAGTTCGTGATCGTCGCCCGATCCTTGGATATACGCGAAGCCGCCTGGTCTGCGGGAGGCATCATTCTGGCGGGACGCGGAGAGGCATATGATGGGAAGGAATGGCGGGGGGTCTGAGGTGGGGAGGGATGGGAAGGTAGTTGTCGCTGGGGTTATCCAGAAGGGACGAAGAGGCGCGGGCAGGGCGGGGAGTTCGAAAGAAGAGTTCTACGCATGCATGAACATAAGAAGATGCATGTGTGAGAAGCTTCAGCTGGACGTACGAAGAGGGCATCTGCCCAGGCGTCGATGCGTTGCTCGATCTGATGGTGTTCCTGTGCGCTGACAGCTCCGGGAGGCGTGTAGAGGGCCAGGTCCCATGCGTCCTTGTCTGTGCCGGGGAAACGGCACGAGATGGCGCGATTGACGACGGCGCACCAGATTGGGACGGTCTTCGAGAGGGCGTCAGGGATGCGTTTGCCTGCGCGGGTGGAATCTACGAGGATGATGCTGGATTGCTGGAGTCAGTATGGTTGAGGGACGGCGTGGGATGGGACGCACCTGCGATTCTGCGCGATGAGAGGGAGGAGGTGGAGGTTGGGACGTCGAAGGTTGAAACCCCAGTTGTTGAAATGGCCGTCGGTGGACTTGAAATAGGCTGGGACATTCGAGGCTATGGCAGGATCGGTGTACCAAGCGCCACATCGCAGGTTTGGGACGAGGGGTACGGTAGAGTAGAACTCGTGGACATGCGCCACAAAGATTGCATCGTCTGCAATGGAATGCAGACGATTGTAAATGTCGAGTGACTCGCGGCGGAGCGTGTGCAGAACGGAGTCCATTTCCGGCGCTTATCTAATCTCATGGCATCCTCGTCATTCTCGATCCACACACTCTCGTTCCCCGACGCCCCAGATTCACCATGCGCAGTGCTCGTCGACAACCGCATCGTCTCGTATCTGCCTGTTCCAGTCCGCCCAGCTCGTTCGACTCCTGTAGATGCAGATGGTAGACCTTGCTTTGAGATTAGACCCGCTGGAGGTGACAAGGGCCTTGGAATGTTTGCGACGCGACATATCCCAACAGGAGCTCTCATTCTTGTTGATCATCCAGCAATCCTAACTCCAGCCAAAGTCTCCCTCACCCATGAAGCCCGCTCCTCCGCCTACCGCGACTTATTCATTACTCTTCCAGAGCATCAACGTGATGAACTGCGCACAATGACCAATTGTCGGAGCCCAGAAGAGTGCGAGACACTGGAAGAAGGAATTGCGCGCACGAATGGCACATCTGTCGGACTTGGCCTCCCCGACGAGATCGAGATTGAGGCAAGAGAATACGGCGCCGTCTTCCTCACCATCAACCGCAGCAATCACAGGTGAAATACTCCACCAACGCTCCTCCGCCCACTTCCACTTACCCGCACCATGCAGCTGTGGCCCCAATGCCGCACACAAATGGGACCTCGCCTCCTTCTCTTCCTCCCTCTACGCCCTCCGCCCCATCGTCCCCGGGGAAGAGATCACCATGATCTACACCGACGTTACCCAATCGCGCGACACACGGCGTGCGGATCTTTTTTCAAACTATGGGTTCACATGCCTCTGTCCCCCGTGCAGGCTCGCCCCTCCTCTCAGCGAGGAGTCGGACGCAGCCCGTGCGGCCCTCCGCGACTGGCGGCACACGCGTCCGGCCTTCGCAGGGTGGGCGACCGATCTCTGCCGTGCGGACGATTTTGTGTTGAAGTCACACATGGAGGCGCTTGCGTTGATCGAGCAGGAGGGTTTGCAGGGGATGGAGAGCGCGTTCGTGAGGGATGTGTGTTTGTGCTGGGCGGTTCTTGGGGATGAGGAGCAGTTTAGAGAGTGGGCGGTGAAATTGGAGAGGCTGAGTGATGTGCGGGATCCAGAGATGGCGCAGGAGGTGAGGGGTTGGTTGAAGGATCCGAGGGGCAGGGTGCCGAAGTGGGGGTGGA
The DNA here is from genome assembly GCA_018851285.1 of Lyophyllum semitale. Classification (NCBI taxonomy): domain Eukaryota; kingdom Fungi; phylum Basidiomycota; class Agaricomycetes; order Agaricales; family Lyophyllaceae; genus Lyophyllum; species Lyophyllum semitale. Next base: position 42,392 of record JABCKH010000074.1, on the reverse strand, counting down.
GGAAAAAACAGAGGATGCGTGAGTGAACATGACTTGGATTTGTTTGTTATTTTTGTCTGACCATTCTGCGCAGAGAAGCCTAAGAAGAGAACGGTCGGAGAGGCACCCCCGTCGCCCGAGTCATACTATTCGCCATTATTATTTTAGGTTTGATCATGTATACAGACTTTTCGGAGACGGTAACGAGCCTCTGCGGCCAGGGCAGCGTTGATTTTTATCGGTGTTCAGAATCGTTGATGCGCTGCGCCCACAGTGTCAGTGTACCGCCTATAGTTCCAGTCTGGGTCATCCCTGTCTTGCCACAATTGTGCCACAACACTAGGTTGAGCAACCCTCTCCCCCGAGTCATCCCCAGCTCTTCCTCGCCATGGGATCCTCTTCCCCGCGTCTGACCACTTGGGACAATCCTCAGAAAGGCAAACTCATGGGACCTGAGCTCCTCTGGCGCGACCATTATGAGTTCCTCAAGAATCATGGCTATACTCTCAGACCGCGTTATCATCCAGACTGGGTGGCTTCTTGGTTGAACTCGTCTGGCAAGGAATGGACGGACTGTGAGGACGGGGTTGGTATTGCGGTGAGCAACCTCCCCCATCGACGTGGAATTTTTATCTGCTGTAACTAAGCTTCTTACCTCATAGACTGGCCAGGTCCTGGACGCGACTCGCCCTGATGGATCGCTCGTTATATTGAAACGAACTGATGTTTCTGCGTTTCCTGACGAGAGTATAGTTGGGAAACACTTTGCCTCCGAGCCATTAGCATCAGATCCCAGAAACCACTGCGTACCTATCCTCGACATTATCTACCCCCGGGAAGGCTCCAGTATAGCTTTTATGGTGATGCCACTCCTGTATGATACCGACTTTGCACCGTTCCAGACCATCGGCGAAGCGGTGGAATTCATTCGGCAAATTTTCGAGGTAAATATCTGTGTTGTTGGAAACCCCTCATCCTTATCTTACGTTGAATTGCAGGGTCTGCAATTCATGCACGAGAATAATGTCCTCCATGGGTACGATAGTTCAATATCAAACTGCATGCGCTAACTTCATAACCCTCCAGTGACTGCAAATGGGATAATATCATGGCAGATACGCTGTCCTTGTTTGATTCACCGCCTCATCCATGCGATCCCTGGATGAAGCTAGATTTTAGCGGTAGAACGTCCAAACCTGCCTCTCGGACCCGCAGGCCCGTCAACTATTACCTCATCGACTTCGATTTGTCGCATATCTATCGACCGGAGGACGCTCCTTATCTTAAGCAACCTAGCTAGGGAGGCGACAAGACTGTTCCAGAGTTTTTGGTACCCAACGCTCCACCTTGCGATCCGTTCCCCGTGGATGTGTACTGCATAGGCAACGCTATTCGGAGGAATTTCCTTGATGTATGTCTTTCCCGTCTTTGGGATGTGACCCTTAATGCACAACGCAGGGTCGGGACCGCACGGTCAAAGGAAAGCAAGGTTTCGAGTTTATGCGTGAACTTATTTCGGACATGGTGAACAACGATCCGAAGATGAGGCCAGCGATGAGTGAGGTTGTCTCTCGCTTCGAAGAGATCGTCAGCGGACTTAGCACGTGGAAGCTACGTTCGCCAGTCGTCGATGTCGACGAGTCGCCTAGAGTCTTTCGTTTCGTCGCCCATTGGAGGAAGCAGATGTGGTATATTGCGCTATACCTCCCCGCAATACCTAGGCCATGACGGCTTATGCAGTACAATGTTAATAAAATATTAAAGTCGTTTTCTCTCCTCAGGATCGGTACTAGGGTGACCGAATTATATGCCATGCGTGGCTCGGTTGACTTCATTGACATGACCCAAACATGACCAAAACATTTCTTGATTTGGCTGTGTGTGGCGAGATCCCTTCGGGCCGGTGACACTGCCCGTCAACCATACGTTTTCAGATGCTTCAACGTTCAAGAAGGTGCAGCTGCCTAACTGCCTCGGGCCTTCTGCCCATGTGTATGTATCTTCTTAATGAACAAACTCAATCGCCCAGTTGATCACGAAGCCGACGTGCGTGTCTGTCTCATTCGACCAACTTATGACATCAATTCCCATCCCTCCACAGCTGACCTATACCAAGGCTGCCAAGGCCGAGTTATCTCGCGAATATGATCTTGCGTTTCGTCTCTACGTGAAATCTGCTGAGCTCTACCTCCATCTCAGTCGTTCAGGTCCCGGCAACACGCAGACGCAAGCTCCTAAGTGGAAGGCCAGCGCTGGGAAGGCGTTGCAGAGGGCGGAGAAGATCAAGGCATTTGTGGATAAGCTGAAAGGTCCAATTCCTCACCTAGATGCTGCGGCAGGGTCACCCAGAACAGAGACGAACGTAAACCTCACGCCAATCGGCATTGATCATTTTTCGACGCGTACGTCTGTCGGTTTCTGCTGTCTGGTCTTGAGTAATGATATTTGCGGAACAGATGAACAGGCGTATATATTGGGGAAAGGAGGATCGGTGAATAGACTCTTCTTCCCTCTATGGGATGAACCAGTGCCGTCCGATGCAGTCCGCCCTGGTTCGGCCTTATATGAGTACGCCAGCCTATATATCAGTCTTGCGCCACGCTGATTATGTTCAGAGACCCCGACGGCCAACCAAAACTATCCCCGGAGCAAGCCAAGGTATCCCCTGTCTGGCGTCGAATGCCCCTATACGAACCAGGGACGTCCTCGAATCATGACCGCCAAATTCTTCCGCGAGAAATTCTTCAACACATTGTGACGGACTGCTCAGTTTGCGCGTCGATTTCTGTTTGTCTGGAGCACTCTCGGCGATTTGGCTCAAATGTGAGCTTCGGATTGCTTCCTCAAAATACAGACGCTCAGTAAACCGTTCCCCTAGATTGCCGAAGCGGCCATACATCACGTTTCTAAGCGTCTTTCCTCGTCAAGCGCTGAAATAGCGTATACATACGGCAGATATGACATCAAGATTTTGTTTAATGGAGCCTGGAGACGTGTAAGCCGTCGCATCTATTACAAAAGTCACCAATGATCGATCTTTTCTCCTAAATACAGATTGGTGAGCTTTTCGGTATGCCAATCTCATCAAAATGCTTATCTGAATAGTCGTCGACGACCGACTCCCGTACCATCCGGTAGATGGTACGCTGATGTGCATGTCTGTGTTGAAAGATGGCTCGTCAGCTCGGCAGTCAGCATTGTGGCCTAGCATCCTCGAAAAAGGAGTATGTCCCCCTTTTAGCCATTAAGCACATCTTCACTTACACTTCCTTTCCCTTTGAAGTACATGAAGCTTCTGGGTGGATATGATTTTCCAGGATCGTTCGTCTGTCCCGCTTGTATTCTGTACTGCTCGTTACCTTGCGTGTTTTCCTCTGCAGAAACTCAAGCATCGACCTCCAGCAAGTTACTTTTCAGTTGTTGAGCTTCCGTTGCATGTCAACTCACATCTCCTCCAGTGCCATTGCAGGTTGGATCCCAGAACACATTGAGATCAAAGGGTAGGCCTTCGATGCACACATCGTCGTATCTATATGTGTCTAAATTCCTGCGAAGGTCAAGTTTCGAGCGCGAGAAATCATGGGAAAAGATTCTGAAAGGATTTTCGAGTGGTCAGACAGGGATTTATTGGAGCCGTGAACTTGATGTTAACGATATGTGGTCTACTAGGACACTGCGTACTCACTCTAGGCACAGGGATGAACCCCCACATCTCCTGGCGCGGCGTTGAGCTTCTGCCTTCACATAGCTATGCCGTAATCGGTGGGTATTCTTGCATGCTTTGGTATCTCGGCGACTCATAGTATACCGTAGACGTGATCGAAACCGAAGAGACAAGGATGTTGACTGTCCTGGACACCTGGGTCAACCCGAACCACGACGATGAAGTAAAAACTCCTTCGAGTACGTTTTGAACCGTTATCTGGGTTACTTTTGAAATAACGTGAACAGAAGCGTTGCAGATACCTTGGTCAGATGTGTTGAACATCTTCGATGGGATATATCTCAGCTGGGATCCATTGAGGTGGTCTCGCACTTTGATTTTTCATGGGTGCAGTCCCTCTTCCTTGCATCCCCAAGTCTGGTGCTCATTTCTTGTATGTAGAATGTGGAAACGGAGGGGCCAGGAGGAGCAATGTTAGTACCTCCAGCTCATGTCTGAAGCTTTAATTTATGTGGTGCAGCTTCGACTCGACAGGTGCATCTCCGATTCACAAAGCGAAACCCCTCGGTGGACCAGGAGATCTGGGTCCTGCTAACTCGCCATGTAACGGATTCAACCCGCACATCGGACTTCATCTCGTTGAAAGTGGAAGTGGAAGACGAGCTGCAGAGTACGTCGAGTGTTATTGACCAGACTACAATTGCTGCCAAGGTAGGCGAGCCTCGCAGAATGTGTCCCATCAGTCAGCCATGAACATTCCACACAGGGTACATACACGAACAGTACTCATGACCTGGTAAGCCGACACTGATAGATTGAGCTAAATGTGGGGATTGACGATATCCACAGATTCGAACCAGAGTGCTTGCGTCTCATTCGTCAGGCGTCTTGTCAATCTTCACCTCCTATGATGGTGATGCAACCGAAGTCGGGTTTACTCTCACTGCCTTGGCCAGCTCCGACTTTGATATTGTCTGGGCCAAGACGATCCAGACACCTCCGTTCACAAAGAAGGTAGTGCAATGGGCCGATCCTGCTTTCTTCCATTTCATTCAATATTATCCTTCAGGTTGAGGGCATTCTGACGGGCAAAAACGCTGGCGGCAACTGCACATACCCAACATTTATGCAAAATCCACAATACCATCTCCAAATACATCCACAACGCGTTACTGGTTCTGCCTCGCAAGGAACGGCAAAGGCGAAAGTGGCGCTCACGATGCAGACCAGCAGGGACATACCTATCAATATCTCGCTTGCTCATTCTCAAGGGGGAAGGATAGACGAGTATGTCTGAGTTCCCAGTCTGCGGATGATGAATGAGATTTAATGCAGATATTCTGTAGGTTGGCCGAGAGTGAACTTACGGCGAGCTCTGGGGCGTATAGCTATGGTTTAGCGAGAGTTTGGAAGGAGATTTCGCGTAAGTACTTACTAACACATTTCTATGCATTGTAGTTTGACCGGTGCCTTGCAGCTGGGGATTATACTGTGATTCTCTCAGCTTTCGAACCGCACCACATGGGGCCGTTTTCTCTCAGGGTGGACACCTCCCAGCCATTTGATCTCAAATCCATTCCCCAAGAAGGTGCGGGCATGTACACGAAAGTCATCCGTGGCGCATGGTACGTGATTCTTAGATGCAACGATAAATTTATCCCTGAAAACGTCCACTTCATTCAGGAAATATAACACGGCTGCGGGCGGTCCAACTTCCGATCGGTATTCGAAGAACCCAATATTTGTGATTGATGTCCCGTCGTTAACTCAACTCAAGTACGCTCCAGCTCCTTATATATTGCTATGATCTACCCTGATGGTTTGATTTATGCTGTAGAATCCGCCTGCAGCTCCTCCGCCCCTTCACCCCGACGTCACTCAACATAACGATCTTCCCGGCGTCACCGGATGGGTCTCTTCGGCGCCACATAGCTACTTCCGGTGCCTACAACGATGCGATCTCGGGAATCGTGACGCCTCAAGTTTCATTGAGCGCTGGCAAGTACTGGGCCGTCCCATCCACCTATAATCCGGGCGTCGAGGCAGGGTTCCAATTGTTTGTGTATACCACAGTTGTAGGGGTAAAGGTGACTCAGAGGGCCGAAATACAGAAAGTTCTTTAGAGAGCCTTACGATGTGCCATACGTAAGATACATCATACTAAAAGGGCAGGTGGACTTTTCCTGCGATGACGGACGGACGGTAGCTGTCTTTCATCTTACTGCTAAGACAAAGCTGTCTTAGGTGTACGTTTATGGCGATTTCTGGATAGTACAGAGTACATATATACATACTTGTGAAAGACGAATACCCCTCAAAGCAACAATCTCTGATGTAATATACGGATCCATGTCTCAAGGTGGTGGTGATATATTTGTTGCGTATGGAGGGAGATGCAGGGAGATGCACCTAGTGATCAGGCCGCATCTAAGGAGATATCGATATGGACGGAATCAAAGATGTCAAAGGTGAAAGAGCATCAGATGGTGTTACTAAAGACTAAATCGACTGGAAGCTTTGAGTTTCGTCGGCTGACTCAGAGTCTTCTCGTTGAAGTCTAGCGGGCCGATTTCTGAGTCCGGGCGTGGCTTGCGGGAAAATGGTTGCTTGAAAATGCGATGTTGGGCGTACGCCAGGACTGGACTGGTTGTCGGTGGCGAGATCAATTAACTCGGGTTAGAACGGGAGGAGTTAGGAACTGGGACCCACGTCAGAGCTAAGGATACCGCTAAGAGGATTTGGGTTGAGAGGGGAGGTTTATAGCCTCCTACGACGATATCCTAAGGTTATTTTTTATTTTTCGGGAATATCATGAACGAATTCGAACAAAAGGCATTGATTACTTACGAGTACATGCGAGGCATTCCTGTCGAAAAGGAACCGTAATCCACGGCCCATCCCACCTTGCCGATTGACAAGAAGGTCGACGCCGAGAAACACAAGGAATGTCCCAACGGAAGCGGAGCCAAACAGCTGCGGGAGCGAGACGATTAGAATCAAGGCATCATTCTGAAATACATATTCTCGGTGACCGGACACTCACAATGGCAGCTCTTTGAGTTCTCTGCCACACTATCGCTACGCCACCCAACGCACCAAGAAGGGCGATTAAAATCCAGTTCACAGGATATGCCCCAAGTCCAGGTATCAATAAACCTTCTCTGACGATCATGATACGAATGCCGAAAGCCAATCCACCCGTGATACCTAGAGTAGTGATGCCTGCTATGCGTCCTATTTCGAACAGGCCGAAAACAAAACCGAGGAAGAAGAATGCAAGCACAATTGCTGAAAGTACGGCGTCAGGGATACCGATGTTATTTACTGAACTGATGAGCGCTGCCCATGCTAGATGATCATCATGATCCACAGGGTGAGCGAGAGGCGTTTTATACTGAAAGTAGGAGAACATACAGCAAACAGCCGCCGACAATCCAATGCCGACGCCTGTGGTAAACCTCCAGCCTCGGATACCCGCGACAGCCATCGGGGTACCAACTACGAAGCAAAACACGAGCCATATGAGGGCGGCTATAGAAAAGCCTTTGCCGCCGGCGTCCGTCGCTGGGCCCTGTGGAATAAACTGCTGCGACTCGGGGCTGAAAATCTGGGGGGTGCCGGTCGCGTTTTTGACGACGAATCTTCCACGGGGGACGAGATGGGGCTGAGGGATCGCGGATGGGATGATAAGTGACGCTAGAACGCTCGGGGTGAGAAGGACGAAGAGAATCCAGAATAAGAAGTAGAGGCGGACTGGAGCCGCCGCCGCGGCCATGGCGGTAAAGAACGTGAAATGAAAGTAGTGGGTGGTGAGAACCCGGCGAAAACAGCCTCAGGAGGAGAGCTCTTGAGCAACGCTGCGGGATGGATAAAGGTAAGAAGTTGGTCAAACGTAGCAAGCCGCTACTCTCGAACTGATAAAAGCCAAAGGAAATAAGACGGACGAACAAGAGAATGGAAACAGACGATCATCTGCACAACAAGAACTGACACCGGCGTAAGTACTATGTAGTATGGCACATCACGTCAGTGGTTGTTACCGTTGGGTTGGCAACATGTTCTGGAAGTTCCACTAGAATGGAGGGCTATTCTCGACGCACATGGGCGCGGGGGCCAGGATATCATTTTTTTGCTCCCGTAAGTGTGACTCCTTAAGGAACAGTCAGCTTCAGGCGACTGATGTTCTGAAAGAAGCGTAAAAGATATGCTCGCAATGGGGGCTATAATTAGACTGGAGGATAATCATGACATGCGTGTATCTAGTAACCCCTTGACTTTCGATGTCGAGATCGTGGTTGATGTACATGCATTCAGAACTAGAAACCGGAGATGATCGATGATTGCCCGAAATCCTAAAATCAGAGGGCATTAGCAAGAATCCTGACTCAGCAGAAAGGGGAAGGGAAAAGGAACGCTCAGTGCTGCAATGCAGACTCAAATGTGATCTCCTATCTCCAACGCCCAACACCCAACTCAGGACGAAAACAAAGCCAATCCAGGTCGTCCGAAAACCCCTCCATTCGATGGCCCCGCTCCAGCCGATTTATGCACGTAACCACACGCCACGAGCAGTGTTTTCCAGCTCGGACGCTTATAGCGAGCACGTAAAAGATTTCCGTTCGAAATTATAAACCACATCTAGAGACCACCCGAGACAAAGTGAATATTTTCTGCCAGGGCTCGGCTAGATGAACGTAGGAGGCCGCGATTCGACCCAGAGAGTAGAACAACGGCCTCGATTTGAGACTCTGCCTTTGCTGCCAGGTTGTTGGTCTCAAGACCATGGCAGCCTATGTGAATCAAGAGTCTGAATGTTGGTCCGGCCTTACGATACGCCACGGGGGAGCTCGTAATGGCATATAGAGAATACAGACCGTTTTGAAGGGGTTCAGGGCCAGGAGGGGTGGAGACTGGTGGTTCTGTTCCGCTGGAGTTGGTGGGCGGGAGTCGACCCTTTTACTAGGACATCTTTGCGAAAGGGGGATTGATAAAAAAGATATAGCTCACCTTGCTGACGTTGATGTTGAATGGTAGGGATGACAGAAGTGTTCATAAAACGTGGGTACGGCTTAGTCATCATTTTCTGGCTCAACACGTCGACACTGTCTCGCGACCAGCAGTTCACATAGGCTCCACGTTTCGCCACCCACCTCTCCCTCCTCCGTTTCTTTTCTTCCCAGCATGGCCATGAATATTTTCCGGTTGCTTGGTACGCTTAATCTTGCTCTCCAATCCACGGACTGCGGGTTCTGATCTATGTGCAGGTGACTTGTCGCATTTGGCATCCATCCTTATACTGCTACGCAAAATACAAACAACACGTTCATGTCGAGGTCAGTTCATTGCCTTTAACGGTCCCAAAACGCAAGGGCAGGACGCTCAAACGCCTCGCCCGACACGGAGCTCCTCACTAATGTCAATTTCGTTCGTCTAATGTATTTCCCGCTAGGCATTTCGTTCAAAACACAAGCACTCTACGTGGCCATTTTCGTGACGCGCTATCCTGACCTCTTATGGCGATTCATCTCCCTCTATAACTCCGTTATGAAGCTCTTCTTCATAGCCAGCAGCTGCTACATCCTATATCTTATGCGCTACCGTTTCCGGTCAGCCCAACACTGAATATATACCTGAGGTTTCAGCACTGACACTCCCCGTGAACAGACCAACACATGACCCTTCCATTGACACATTCCGCATTGAATACCTCGTCGGACCGTGCTTCGTCCTGGGCCTTATCTTCAACTATGGGTTCAACTTCACGGAGATTCTCTGGTCCTTCTCTATCTTCCTCGAGTCCGTCGCCATCCTGCCCCAGCTATTCATGCTCCAACGCACGGGAGAGGCAGAAACCATCACGACACATTACTTGGCTGCACTGGGCATATATCGGGCGCTCTATATTCCTAATTGGATATACCGGTGAGTCGTGTACATTTCTTTTCGCCATGGAATTTGGGTTAATGGGTCCCCCCAGTTATTTCACTGAGAACGGCACCGTGGATCCCATTGCTGTGACTGCCGGAATTGTCCAGACGGGTTTATACCTCGACTTTTTCTATGTTTACTTTACGAAGTACGTTTTCTGTCCATTTGCTTTGTATTAAGCTGACGTGATTTGCGCTGTATAGAGTACTCCAGGGAGAGAAATTCGAGCTTCCTGCATAACTTAATGAGCGCGTGTATGTCTGCATGTAATATGCCCTGGGACTGTACAAAGAGTTAGAAGATCGTAGTAACGATCTGGACACTAGCGTTAGAGGCCTGTGGTCTTGATAATCTCACGCTGCTCTTCGCCTCCCCGCTGACTAGAAATTCCAATCCCAGAATGCCTTTATGATGATGTCATGTAGGTTGTGGATGGGTTCAGCGAGGACAATTAATTATTACATCGGGAGGACGTCTGGAACGTGGTCACAAATCGAAATACATACAGTGGTTGGCCACAACATTAGGAAAAGGCAGATTCTGCCTTTGAAACTGGAGGCGGTACCTCAGACAGTTCGCTTACTCATCGTACTTGAATGACTTCTCGCCGTTGTTCCAGCCTTTCTGCCTCTTCTTGCCATTGCTGTGATACGAAGTTAGTCGTGGGCTCTTGGACCCGTATCAAAAGAGTGGCGTCACTGCTCCTGTCGTGGCCTGATTTCAGAGGGAGACTTGTGCCTCGTAGAAGAATATACTTAGATCATGTCAACGAAAGAATGTGTCTCTCAAACACTCACTTTTCTTGTCCCCCCGTTTCCCTTGAAGGACGAGCAGAGAATCTACGCTATACTCTTTCGAGGCAGCAATCGTTGGATTGTGTCTTAAATTCCATGGCGCATGTTGCTCGACACGAAAGATAATTTTGTCGGTTCCGAGGATGGGGCCCATCCTGTAGGGGTGTGGCGTCAGCTTAGTCTAACGGACCAATAACTCAGCGATTCACTGTGTCATGTTTTCGTTCCAGACTGAGTCGCCCTCTGGGACTGCATCGGTGTGGCATTCGATATCATGACCGCCTGTACATGTGGCACGCACAACGCGTTTGATCATGTTGCGCGTCAACATTGTTGATGACGCCAAGGGCAGGCCATGAACAGAGATGACTATAACAGCGACCTTGGTTAGTGTGGCGTCGATGGGCTGGGCTTGCTCGACTGAACTGTGGAATTGGATGTTCAGAAACTTGGGGAAAGAAGATTCATTGCTGATCAACCCAAGGTGAAAGGCATATTGGAGACACATGCGAGCATCACTCACTGAGGTGGCGATGAAGACGAGGGAACAGGCGGTGACGATGACGGCACCGTCACAGCTCGCGGCTTCGACATTAGTGGGTGGGTTACAGTGTGTTTGTTGCGATCTGGCGACGAGTCGGTGTGGCGGCCTTTGCTCTATATACCTGCGGAGGGTGTGGTCCTGCTAGTATTCAAATAAATAAAGGGCAAAAAAAACAAAGGGCTGCAGAGGTGTACATGGACGCTAATCAATAGTCTCAGTTCCAGCTCAGCATTGAATTACAAGAAACCAAGGATCGTCGGCCCGAGCCGATTCTTGGTGCTCAGAGATCGGCTTCAGTGTGGCGTTTTGTAGGTCTCGATACTGTCGTTGCTGCCTGCTGCAGCCCATGTGGCCACGGCCAAATTTGCTCAACCTCTAGGAGAACCTCCAAGGGGTCCTCGTGGCGCACTGGAAATGAAGTCGTGGGCCATATCGCTGAGGGTCCTTGACGGGGACCCTCGGGTAATTTCTTCTTGAAACGATGGAAAACAAAAGACATAGTAAGCCATTGCGCAGAAAGCCAACAACCTCGAGTTTAAGAAGGGCTCCGAGGGTCCTTTCATTAATAGCATTCACGTGACTGCCATTTTACGTGGTGACGGTCAACTTGTCAGTGTTACGTTGAAATCTCCCAAGTCCCTCACCGTCCCCAGCGCTCAGCGCTCCTCACGTCGCTATTGTATACCACAGTATCCTAGAGCTTTGGTTTTGCACCCCTCAAAAGGCAGTCTTGACATGTTATCACGCTTCTTGAGCGTGTTCTCCGTCTCCGTCGTCGTCTCCGGGTTTCTTCTTGGTCTTGTGCGTGCGGCGGAAGAGGATAAGTTACGGATAGGAAACGAAACCATCGACAGAGTGAGTATCATTGTTATATGCGTTGCTCCGCGAAGCAGGAGTGGGTGAGGGAGAGTGGAGACTCTCGCAGTCTCGATAACTCGCATTTTTTACTCTTGCGACCCGTCCGTTTACGCCTTCTGACCATTCTATTTCTTTTAGACGGTACAACTGCGCACGCATTCCATATACGCACCATATATTGATCAGGACCTCCAAAACAGGTAAAGTATCTTTCCTGACATTCTATTCAGAGCTAGCTAACCTCAATGTTGCAAGATGGTGGGACTTCGGCGCTGATGCCTATGTGGTACGCATTTTTGTTCTGTCATCTGGAGGAAGTTGTAGTGATCCAACATCTCGAATAGAACACGAACAAGCACATTCGGCTGACCCAAAACCGACCCTCACAAATGGTATGAAAACCGTGGTACCTGGTTGGACTGGGAAAAAAACTTAGTGTGTAATTAGGGATGGTTGTGGTCGCGTTTAGCCCTTACCGCCTCCAACTTTGTCATCGAAGTTGAGTTCAAGGTGCGTTAGACTGCCCTATACATGCAAAACATGTTTGATGCTTTTTTTAGATATCTGGCGAATCAGGTCACCTTTTTGGTGATGGACTCGCAATGTGGCTCACGAAGGAGCGGACCGCGGAAGGCCCAGTGTTCGGAAACAAAGGTGCGCTCCCCCCTCTCATCCAGTTCTTACCACTGCTTACCCCAAAACCAGACAATTTTGACGGTCTCGGTATCTTCATGGACACGTAAGTAGCAAACCTGAATGTTCTTTCAAGATCTTGACTTCCTAATGAAACCAGCTATGCGAATGGTCGCCACTCTTACCCGTTCCCCCGGATCACTGCTATGCTTGGCGATGGAAAGACCGGATATGACGTGGGTGATGACGGGGATGCGCAGAGCATTGGTGGCTGTTCTGTATGTGCCCTTCATCACATATTTTGAATATCTCTCATCGCTTTCGTTCCTCGCAGGCAAATTATCGTCGAACTAATGTTGCAACAAAACTCAAGATCACCTATGTCAGGGACAAATTCCTAGATGTGTGTTTATCCCATACAACTCTTCGATCCTCATTGACGCCGGTATTACGCAGGTTAAAATCCAACACAAAGCTTGTTCGTACCCGATTTCTCTCTATGCGATTTCTCGTTTACCGTAATATGTTGCATAGGGGACGACTGGTCCGACTGCTTCCACGTCAAGAACCTCACTTTGCCGCCCAATCCCTTTCTCGGATTCTCAGCCATGACAGGGGACGTCAGCGACGCCCATGAGTGAGTTCTTCCCTCCAATAAATGGCGTTCCCAAAATCAACTTTTCTGTTAAGCATTATAACGGTGACGACCTACTCCGCCATCCTCGTGCAACCTGAGCCGGGCAAGAAAAAGAAGACGAGCATTTTTAGCGGGCCCCGGGCGTCGGACGAGGAAGAAGGAAGCTGGTTCGGCCTCTTGTTCAAGCTGCTCCTTTTCGCGGGCTTGTGTGCTGGTGGCTACTATGGCTACCAGGAGTACAAGCGGAGACAGAGGTATGCCGGCGGTGGCAACTTCGGGATGGGAGGGGGTGGTGGCGGCTTCAACGGAGGCATGTATTCAGGCAACAAGCGGTCTTTCTGATGCTGTAATAACAGGATAATCATACTATATTATTTGCTTTCGGGCTCCTACATATTCTGTCATACCATGACATGAAATCGCTACATTCTTCGGTTCGGGTCTAGAGTATGCATATCGTCAAACGTCTCTCGACTGGGATGTTGATACAGGGGTACGTTGGGACAGGTATCTACTTGCAGGATGATGGGAAGGGCTAATGCTACTGACTATGTGTAACTACTGACTACTAATGCTACGTAAAAAATGAGGGTAAGATGTGACAGGGTGAGGTAGGTAGGTAATGACACATGTTTTTAAAAAAATCAAGGATACTGAGACAAAAGGATGGGGAAATGACTACAGCTACGTAAGATCCAGATGCAAGAGACAAGACGAGAAAGCACAGTACATAATGGGAGACGCAAACGGGGAGATTCATGTAGACAAGTCATTACGACGGCTTTCTGAGGGTGGGCTGTGGGTTGGATCCCCTAGACCCCGTAACGCGTCGCGAGCCGCTCCTGAATCGCAGGAGGGAATGAGGCGGTCTGTGCAGCCCATCCAGCAGCGTCATGTTGCTTGAAACCTTGGAGGAGTTGCTGGAACATCTGGTTCAACTCCGGCGACGGTTGGTTCCAACGAACAATTGAGTTGCAGAACCAAAGGAGACTCTGGAAGAAGGGCGATCAGTTCCTAGTCCCTGGTCAACGGTTAGATTGCCACATACCTTCGCAATGCCCGCAGGATTGGTTTGCACGAGAGTGCAAAGCCCACGGAACGCAGAATCCTTCTCCTCGTTGTCCCGAATTTCGTAGAGCGCCTGACACCAAGCCTGAGCAAATTCAGGCAGATGAGGGGCGACAAGTGCGGGGTGCATCAGTCCGATGCGTCCTATTGAGACTGCAGCATTCTCATGGAGACTGCGAGGTGCCTTGGGGTGCAAGAGGATGGGTACTAAGCGTGCGATGAGCGGGTTGACCCATTGCTGGAATTCCAGATCATCTGTTCAAAATTGTGGTCAATTATAAAATAAAGTGTGATGCAACTGAAATTCACCTCGTCCGTAGCGCAATGCTACCTCACCGACTGACCACGCAGCATTGTTGGAAGCAGAGATAAACTCCAATTTGGGCTCTGGATCGAGTTGTAGGATTAGCTCCGACATGATGGCGGGCATGTGGGGACGCAGCAAAACGAAGCATCCCATCGCCATATCGCCAACGAGAGCGTACGCAGACTGCCTGACAGGTGCCTGGGGGTGCTTGAGGCACACAGTGAGCAAGTTCAGTAGGTTTGGCTGGCTGGACGTTATCAGCGGCTCCAGCGCCATTCCAAGACCTTGCGTAAGGCCAGATAATAGATCCAGAGCGACGACAAGGAACGACTTGTCGGGCTCGTCGAGCTCGGGGTTTTGCTGGTACTGCTGGTACTGGATAAGCGAGTTGTGAATGAGATTGTTGCACCTGTCAAACACTGGTCCTGCGTATGGAAGGAAAGCCGAGCCCATCGCAATAGTGACGGAAGCGAGACACTGAAAGAAGCAAAATATTAGAGAAGGATAGAAGTAAGGAATCTGGGCCCACCTCGAGCAAGGGAATTAGGTTTTCGTCATCGTCCTTGAGCTTGGCCCACTTGTTTGTCAACGGAGGCATAAGGATCTCGACGTATCGCGGGTCCTGCAGGGACCTTCCTACGGCATCAGCTAGGGTCCCAACAGCGTCGTAGAGAATGAGCATATTCTTATGCTGATAAAGATCGAACGCGAAGACGAGATTTCGAAGAACAGGCTCAAGGTAAGGAGCGAGCTCAGGTCCAGCGTCCTCCTCGAGAGTAGCGAAGGCGCTGCATCCTGCTTCTTGAACCCGCTTGTTTGAGTCTAATACCATCCTAAGAAGCTGCAACACAATGAACAACGGATCAACGTATTTATTGAACCCGCACGTACACCTTCCATGGTTGGAACAAAATACTGCGTTTTGTGCTCCTCGGAGATGGTCTGAGTGGTCCAGCTGGCATATCGGCCAAGAGTCCAGCATGTGATGGAACGAACAAGAGGCTATGTGTATAGGGTCAACAAATGTTTTACCCGTGCTCACGATCTTATTACCTTGGGATCGTTGAGTGTGTTGATAAGGTATGGGACGAGGGTGGTTAGATGGGGCTCTATCGCCTCAATGCAACCTAAAGGGCGTTCTATGTCAGAAATCTTGGCTTACCAAGACGTAAGGCAGGACTCACCCTCTGCCATAGCTCCCAATGCCAAGATACCACTCTCTCGTTGTAGCCAATCGTTACTCCATAGCTTGTCTTTCAAAGGGCCGAGGAGAACGTTTAGTAGATCTCCACTGAATCTCACAGCTAAAACGTCGAGGGCGGCGGCAGCACACTTCCTCAAGTTCCACTCTGTCGACATCTCATCGGCAAAATCGTCCTCATCAGGATCATAATCATCATCTTCGTCGGAGTCGTAGGTTTCTTCCCCATAAGCACCAATGCGCGGCTTGGGGGGTGCTGATGCATCGCTGCTTTCTGCACCATTGGCTTCGCGTTCCAGGCCATGTGTCTTCCCTCCATAGTGACGAGGCTTGATATCCGTCTCCTTATCGGGGACCGCCGGATCCTCTGCATCCCCCTCGAGCCAAAGCAGATCGTCCTCTCCGTAGACCATGCAATCCAGCAAGACTGGTGCCACCTTGCCCAATAACGGATGGAGATAGGCCGCAAGGTCGGCATCTTCAGCGAACGTGAGCCAGAACTCACATGCCTCAAGAGCAACATTCTCGTTCTTGTCCTTTGTCGAGTAAAGCATGTATTCCGCGACGTTGGACATCTCCGGCATGAGTTTTTCTGGCCGGGCTGCCAGGAGGAGCACGAGGGCTTGGCAAACATGACGGCGGACTGAAGGGTCGTCGTCGGAGGCACGCTTGAATAGGCAAGCGATGAAGCTGTCGATGTGCACAAAGAGCGACTGGCAATTGATCGGGACAAAATAAGACAGGCACGCAACGGCGTGTGAGCGCATCTTAGCCGACGGATGCTCGGTGAGCATGAGGAATTTCGGGATCATAAAATCAAGTGGCCGAGTGCCACCGATCTCTACGTCCATCTTGCGGGGATAGTCCTCGCACGCTTTTTCCAGCGCGTTGAAGGCTGCCTGGAAAGGACAAAGAGGTGATCAGTATTGTCCGAACAGAGCAGCGAGCTATGCCAGAAGTGATAGGACGCGACTTGGCCGAAAAGCGGCGCGATTCAATGCCACACTGATCTGTGGCTTGTGTATCGTCCGCAGCTGCACCATGTTGATCAGCGGCTCACCTCTTGTCTATCGAGATCACTCGAATCCAACGTGTTCACCAATTGCTGGAGACACTCCGGCCAGTTTCTGGGCTCGAGGACACCGAGGAACGCCACTATATCTTGGCTGGCCGCATTACGAATCATGATGGAGGGGTCGTTGAACGCCTGAAGAACGGCGCCCTTAACGTACTCGGCAACCTCTAGGGGGGATCCCAAGATCAAGCGCGAATTGTTCTTGAGCAGATAACCTGCTATCGTCCGGATACGATCCTCTTCGTTTGTCATCGAGCTGAGGATGTAAGCGAGATATGCAATGTATTCTGGTGCCCGCGTAAACTGGTTCAGTTTCTAGAGTAAAAGTGCGGCGATAAATCAGGGGAAGAGGTATAAATGAAAGGAACATCGGAGGCGTACTTGAGTGATTGTGCGCTGCACCGCTGTGTTCATGTCCGTAGAATCATGGATGGTCTGGAGGATTTCCTGGAGACCAGCAGGCTGAGGTGTCCAGGGGGCCATTTTGACGAGTAAAACGCGTTCACACAGCGAGAAATGAGCCGTCTGCAACGAGAAGAGGCGATGCTGACGGTTGGTGGAAGAGAAATGTGCCGAATCGAATATCTTCGACGGTATTTCTTTGTATGTCTTTGTTTGCACTGGAACTGGTCACATATGTGACACAACGTAAGATGAAGTTCTTTCGCCGGTGACGGAAGCAGTTCATTGCTCTTACAGTACTAGTAACAGTTACACTGGCGAGGACCCTTTAACTTAGAAAAGCAGCTAACACCAAACCCCCAGATCCTGTCCACAAGGAATAGGCTAAATTTGTGCTCTGCGAGTACGGATTGTCTTGACAGGTCCTTGATATGATGAACCACCTGAGGATTGATACCGCGATTTGGCAAGAGATCAGTCATATCGATTGCCACAAACAAGGGTGATCTAATGATCCAGTGGCGATCTCTTGACTAGGCGCCATCAATGTAAATAGTCTATACAGGCCGTTAATGTATCTGTGCGGTTGAAAGCTGAGGTTAGGAAGGATGCATCGGGAAAAAGGACCGGTCGCTTGGTGTACTCACACCAATTTCTAAAAAAGGGTAAAGAAGTGTATCAAAGCTTCATCATCACCGCAGATGCATTGATAGTGTCTGTTGGTGTCGCCGTCCCAGAATTTGGGACCGAAGATACTGGAAGGGTGGGCGAAAGAAGGTCCGCAGATGGGTCCATCATGTAGCTACGTAGGAACTTGAGCCAGTGGCGCTTGAATGGCACAAAGTGACCTATATCATGGATGAAGGTTCATAAGAAACGAGATGTCTGGGCGCAGCCAACAATGATACGCACCGCCATCGTGCTCCTCAACTCGCTTGCTAGACGATGCGTCGACCAGGAGCTTCGATCTCTCCTCATGTACAACTATATCGTTCCTGCCAATCACATGCAGGGTGGGGGTCGAATATTGTCCGTCGAATAAAGGATCACAGAATGGATCGCGAAGGCGGAACCCTGAAACTGCAACACAGAATTTGCTGTTGATCGATGAGGTCTGATATCAAGGATCACTAAAGTGGGGGCGCTGACAAGGGTGGGTGTGGCGATTGACCGTCGATCAGAAATGGAGGATAAAGATGAGGCCTCTCCAGCTGATGGAAAAATCAAACGTAGAATTATGATCAAGACTCAAAACAACGCCATCTGACATACCAGAGCAGATATGATAGACGCAAATGCAGCGCCTTGACTGGGAAGTTCGCCTGCAGTCAAGCAAGGTTGGTTATGATCCTTCGGATGCAACGCACCTGAAGCCGAACACCCCCTAAAACAACGGAATGAAACATGAGGTTCATATCACGGCGACACGTCAAACAGACTCACATCGAATTTTCGAGTCTTCAAGACATCACAGATTAATTCTATAGATTCTCTCAGCCCATAGGCAACCGTCTTGTCAGCGTTGACCTTCCACCACGCCCTTGGGGTGAAGGCAGGGTCAGCGTCCGCATTGGAAATTTCGGACGATTGCGTGGTCGATCCGGGAAGGTCGGTGGGTTGCAGAATATGGGGAGCGTCGAGGAATACTGCAAAGTGGGATTAGTTTGCTTTCTATTATCTGCAAGGCGTGTATCACATACCAAGTTCGATGCTATTCCCACACTCTCTGCGAAGGGCTCCTAGCTACGAAAGGCGTAAAATGTCTACGAAGTTCGACATAAAGCCCTGAAGTACCCACCCGCTTGCTGAAGATGGAGGCATTCTGGGAGTACCTGTTGAACAATTAATCGTTGAAAACCTACATGAGATACCGGCATTACCCGTGTAGGACCAAGACAGTTCGCGCTGCTGCCATCTTCTAACAAGATGCAAAGACCGTTGGCCTGCAACGTTACTCCGCCGCGAATTTGCTGTAGTCGTCTAAAGGAGGGCTGAACTTACGGCTAACGCAATTGCCGGCATGAACAACTTGTGAATAACTGATGCATGATTAGATTAAAGACGGCGATGATGCTGTTCGAATCTAATCCAAACCTAATCCAATCATCCGTTCAGTTCCAAAAGCCATGACGTTACTTCTCTGTGAATTGGTATGGGATTCTACAAGATGCGTGGGTTTAAATGCAAAAACTATCCGGTATCTACGTCTACGCCTATTCCGAGTATTGGTTTTCTTCCCGTATCAGCGTTATCTTCTCCATGATTGTGCTGACGCGCTCATACACAGCGAAAACGATAGCCTGTCCAGGGGCAACACGCAGCACGCGTGGCGTGATTCCCTTGTAGAACGATCGGAAGCCTTCGGTCCTCCACATATCTCTCGCAATGGCGACTATGCGCTGCATTGCCGTTGTGCCTGGTTCTGCCGTAGCCTTTTGAAGACCTGATAAACAGACACCCTAGAGTCAAAGCTATACACTAATGAAGGGACGAAAACTACGCACGTGTTTTAATAGTGTCTATGGGTGCATTTGAGAACGGGCCCATCGCTCCAGATATGAGACCTATGATCATGTGTTGATATGAGGGAAGCTCCTGCAAGTCTGGCTGGAGGTGATGGGCAAGTTTCTTGATTTCCTGATAAGCAGTGAAATTTGCACCTGGGGACAGTTAGCATGTCAGCAGCTCGTCTCAACAATAGGTTTACAGACCCTGATTTGTCGCCTGCCGTAGCGCAGTGAGAGAGACACCACGATAAAGGGCCGAGATGCCTTCCTCCCGGACGATCGTATACACCGCATGTCCAGCATTTCGGTATCGCGGCGCCTCCAAGGGGTCCGCTAGGGAGTGTTGCTGGGCCTGTAGTCGAATCTTGACAACTTCCATAGGAGTCACTACAGCGACGGCTTCGGTTGTACCGGCGCCGAGTCCAGCTGTTACGCGAGGTTAGTCAGTCGCTAGTCTTGAAGAGCGATGAGATAATGCGTACCGATAAAGATGTTTCCAACACTTGTCTCTCCAGTGTTCTTGTCCGCTAGCCAACCCTTGTACGCCTCGAAACTCGCGAAGCGGATGCCCATTTTCGGCACGATCCCGGACAAGACCGCTCCAAGCCCCTTATACAATGCAAGAGGTGTTTCTCGCCTCGCAATGTAAGCGGCGGTAGCAAAAAAGCCCCTAGGCTTCGTCTATAAAGCAATGTCAGTCGAGGGTCGAGATGCGACCACTAAAGACTGACCCCTGGAAAGCGTCCGGACTTGGAAAGCTGCATGCGGACTTTGATCGTGTCGAGAGGTTGGCATACTAACTGTACAGTGCGATGCTCGTTGATTTACAACTTTCCATAGTCGACAAGACTACTTACTGCTTCACAAGCACCAGCGATGCCTCCGGCAGTAATATGTGTCGCGAATCCGACAGGTTTCTTGTTACCGGATCGCATGATTCGGGAGTGCTGTTGGGGGTATGGTGCTCGAAATGGAGGCCAGAGTGAAAGAAATTGAGTCGAGTTGCAAGGATGGCAAAGTAGAGGACTTGGTTATCGTAAATATATTGATTAGACTACTTAGGAGGCACAGTTTTGAATTGCATGTGAATCGGTAGTCGATCTGGAACATACCCGGATTCAGCCGTGACGCAATCGACCTTCTTTAGAGTGCTTCCTGCGGAGGCCCGTTCCCACTACTTGCCCGAGACGATAATTTAATCATGCTTTTGCGGGGATGCCAGTGGTGAGGAGGAGGAGGGCCGGGCCGAGTCGGCTTGGTGTTGTGTTGTTCTGCTTGGCGTCCATTCTACTTAAAGGTCTTGTCGGACCTGCCTGCTTCTTACGACCTGCTTCTTACGCCCACCTTCTCAGCGAGGGCCGCAAGCCCCAATTCGAGAATTGTTATAGATCGAGGGCATCAATAGCCGCACCTTCAATTATTGCTAGTCGTGCATCGGGGCACAAATGCCAATGAACACAGTGACAGTCTCCACTTGACTACACAAAATGCGAAGGGGTGACCGTCGACTCTTCAAGCCATGATTTCAACATAAGCCACATGTGTGGGACCAACCATCTAAACCTATACTGCAGATATGTTCTGTAAATGTTTGATGTTTAGTGTCCAAAGGTGCTCAAGTTTATGGAACTGCGAATAATGCATTACTGGAGGTGCAATGTAGGGGTGGAATCAGGTACATACATTCATGGATGGATGTTGGTTGGCCTGCTTAGGCATGAAGTTGTTATGCATGTCGACGATGGGTAGACCAGTGGGCTCCTGCAGATCCTACAGACGTTCCCAGTGTGACTACCCAAAGGCAGCACCTTCATTTCAGGCATCTACAAATTTGGTTTGGGCACAGGGTATTAACAGAAAGTGCCTCAAGGCTTGAAGAAGACTCTTTGGTGATCAGCTGAGGAGATCTTTAAAGATGGGGGGGGAGATAACTTCGTAGATAAGGTTTGGAAGAAGAAAGAACATTGAGGAATTTGCAAATTGTCATTACTTAAAACAATCATTTTCAGTTCCTCTTTATCTTTATGCCTGAGACCACCACCCACTCGCTCGCTCCTCCTCCAGCCATGTTGGCGGGACCCTCAAATCCCGCCCCACCTGCAAAACGGCGTGTAAGGATCGGAGCTACTGGGGTTGCTGTTATGGAAGGTATCACATGCATCACGGTTATCACAAATTAGACGCTCACCTCGTTTTCAGCATTCTTGAAAGAAACACACAACTACTATCCTAGCAAGGATGAGCGAAAACTCTTGCTGCAGAAGATACACGTCAGTTACAATGCCACTCAATTCAAAAATGAACAAGGATCCTCACATAAAAAAATAGACATTACCTGGATGCGAGGCATATGACATGCGTCGCCTCCATCACTGGTTTAAACGTCGACGAGATGCCTTATCAACCGAACCGACGGTCGACCGGGGGCGAAAGAGCTCACAACAGCAAAATTCAACTTGTGAGGCTGGCTGGCTGGCACCCCAAGTGGCACAACTAAAAGACCATCGCGGCAGATCCAAGCTTAACAGAAAATGCTATCAAACACCTGACGACATTGGCACAAGCGCAACCATCTCCCCCTCCGGGTGTCATCCAGACGTGGGCAGAATTACTTAACGCTGGCGTAAAGGACATCAAGATGTGGCTTTCCGACCAGGATGCAGCACGACACCGATCTCCCGCGTATCACTTGCCGACGCCCGTTTCAACATCTCCTGAACCTCCCTCCGAATATCAATGGGACGCCGCCTCGTCCCATCCATGCAAAAGTGATCCACTGAACTCGCCTGTTCTCCCTACATTTCCTGTACCAAAGTTTTGCACCACCTCTGCTCTCGTACGTCACTCTGCAATTTTGTAGATCTTTTTTCTCACATTCATATCGCCCGATCGTTTAGACTCAAGAATCATTCTCACCTTTGCATCTGGTAGAAGCTGTAATGGAGGCTTCGAGGACCGTTCAAGAGCCGGCAACACTTCCATGCTCACAGCAGGAATTTGAAGCTATGTTCGAACCCTATCTTGATCGGATGGAGGCTATCATTCAGAAAAACTTGGAATCCTTACAAGAAGCATCGCGATGTGGGTCGTGTACTTTATTTAATGCGAGGGCAACAGTTAATCACCGATCAGACTAACTTTTTTTAACTTTGACGTCCCATCTGCTTTCTTGCTGTCTGCTGAACTTACACTATGAGCTTTCTTGAGCTAATTCAACTTCTGTCTGTAACCTTGTTCCTGTAGCACATGTATACCCACTCATCCCCAGCATTGCATTACATTTTTAGTAGCGTATAGTATGTACAATAGCGCAGAGTAAATGTAGAACGATAAATAATACAGCGCCTACACCGATCACAGACGCCACTCTTTGAAAAACTCGTAGTCCTGCTGAACAAAGGCAATCATGTACTCCACGACAGAACCCCCTTCCTCGACGTCGCCTCCAGGTTCAGTCTGCAGAGATTCTCCGTTACTTGGGGGTGGCGGCATGGGACCCTCTTGGGGGGTTCCTTGAGTCCCTAAATTCAACGACGGCTCGCCCATGTCTCCGGCAAAATCCGCCTCATCTGCACCCTGCATCACTACTTCCTCCGTCGCGGCGACGGCAGCCGCGTGAACATCTTCCGTGTCTTCGAACTCCTCCAAGGCCTTGGACAGGGCGCTTTCGTCGTTGAAAAGAGATCGCCAGTCAAATTCGCCTTTTTGAATGACAAGGTCATCCAGCGATCGCTTCTGGTTGGCCTTACGCAGGAGCGCTTCTTCGACAGTATGCTGCGAGACGAAGCGGTATATGTGCACGTCTCGAATCTGGCCAATTCGGTGCGCCCTGGGATATGTCTTATATCAATATCATGGCGTCAGAAGAAGAAAAGCGACATACCTATCTTCACACTGCCTATCCATTTGAGGATTGAAGTCGCTGTCGTAGAACACGACGGTATCTGCACCCGTAAGACTGGGCAAAAGCTCTCATCTTTATTCCAGACCGTAAAAGAAAGATAGTCTCACTTGATACCAACACCCCCAGATCTTGAAGAGGCAATGAAACAAAATATCCGCGGATCAGCGTTGAAACGTTCAGTGATATATTGTCGATCTTCTATTTTCGTAGCACCGTCAAGTCGGAGGTAGAGGTAACCGTGAAAGTTGAGGAAAATTTCAAGGATGTCGAGAATTTTGGTCATCTGAGTGAAGATGAGGACCCGATGGCCGCCCGCTTTTTTGTCTCGGAGCAGACACGTCAGTTCCTGGAGTTTGCCACAGTCGTATTGCAGGAGCGATGGGTCCGGGAAAGCAATTTGCAACTTCACGGTTGCCCTATGCAGAATGGTGTCGAAAGTGGCTGGTTGGTCAAACAAGGGACCCTCGCGCCCAGAGAAAGCAACGCGAGGCAAATCCAGTGCGACGACGGCGGGCGTGACAAAGGCAAATCTGTCGACGACACTTGCCATTTCTTCAGCGCGTGTCTCATAAGATTTGACCATAGCGTTTACAACCCGCACAGCTTCCCAATTTGGGCGGTGGTCATTGAAGGATGATATGGGCAGGATTGGCTCGTAGAAACGGGTGGCAAGAGTGAGAAGCTCGGAGCTGTATATTGGACAAGTGCTGCAGCGGAGGCGATTGAGATAGCCTATATGGGACCAGCGAGCGATAGTGCTCGCACGCTGCAAGTACGCTGAGTACTTCCGAAAGCCGGCAATGGTTCTAGTGTCCTTTGGTGGCGGTTCACCTGGACTTTCAGACATGAAAGGGAGAAGTGGCGTAGCGTCCAAGCGGCGTGTTTCAAGCGCAGTTATGATCGGTGAATTTTGATCGTCGACAAAGTGCAGTCCAAGGACACCGAGATTCACACTGTCCTCTATGCTTTCCATCAACCGCTGCCGAATGAGGAGCTCCTTGATTTCGAACTCGGCGACTGCTGATCTCTCCATCGCAAAAGACGTCACTATTGGCCGGACTTCAAACAGATCTGGGTGGTTGCAAACTTTTCGGAGTTGCATCAGGATGTTTGCAATCTTTTGATAGACTCCTGACTGCAGAGCGTCGCGGGTATGCGCTCGAGACATAAACTCGTCGTAGAGGAATCGCTGACGCTTCGATAGCGGGCATAGGACAAGATGCTCATACTTGCTAGGCAACTCCTTTTCGACATCGCGTTTAAGTCGGCGGAGAAGGTAGGGTCGTAAGACGGTATGCAACTTTGAGACGCGTTGCATAGTATCGTCGTCATTTGCATTGCCCATCTCTATCGCCTTCTCCAGCGGATCTATGAAAGCGATGTTAGAAAGATAAACGGACAGTGTGAACCGCAACTGACTCGAAAACCAATCGCCAAAATCTTTCAAGGTAGCAAAATTGGCGCCTGACATCAGAAATTGCAACAAAGCCCACAGTTCGGTAAGATTGTTCTGGAGAGGCGTTCCGGTCAAAAGGAGACGTCTGAACGAACGGAACATGAGCAAAATGTTCCAACGTTGGGATTTGAAGTTCTTAATCATGTGAGCTTCGTCAAGGATCATGTAGTACCAAGCTTTCCGTTTAAAGATGTGCGCGTCCCGACTGGCAAGAGTGTATGAGGTGATACAAACATTGAAATGATGCTTGTCGTTCCAGCCTTGGCGAAGCTCCTTCCGTCGTTTCGTGCTTCCGTGGTAACTTAGAACCTTGAAACCTGGGAGGAACTTCTTAAACTCCATCTCCCAGTTCAGCAACACACTGGTGGGCACAACCTGTGTGGTGCGATTTAAACAACGCCAACGAGAGGAGCGATATTGACTTACAATGAGATGTGGTCCCCAAACTCCCCGATCGCAAGCAAGATGAGCAAGCAAGGCAATGGTTTGGATGGTTTTCCTATATTTCCCGTTAATTCAGAGCACTGGTAATGATACAAGAAAGTACAACGAACCCCAATCCCATTTCGTCTGCAAGAATTCCATTCAGATTGTTTGTGTGAAGGCTGGCGAGCCACTCCAGTCCAGACTGCTGATAAGGTCGAAGAACTCCTCTTAACAAAAGCGGAGGGACAATCTTTGCATCAGGGTTCCACTCGACGGGTGCCACAGCAAAGGGCTTGAGATAGTCCGGAACAGCTATTTCGTCATCTTGCTCTGGTACTGATAGGGGTTCCGGGGCAGGGCCTTGACCTACTGTTTCAGCGAAAGTCTCAGCATGATCCTCTTTATCCTCATGTTGGGGCGGCGGAGTCGACGACGAAGACGACGCATGAGGTGTGGCACGAGCATCTGAGTCAAGAGTATATAGATCGGAAGGAAGAGAGTCCTCGTCTGGGGATATTCCGCCGGAAGAGATATCCAGACCGTTGGCGTCGAGTTGACGGACGCACAGATGTGAAGGAGATTGTGAAGGCGAACGCTGAGAATCAGGATTCAATGAATCGGATGCAAAACAGGGTGTCGGCGTTGACGGGGTGGATGGTTCTAGAATGTTGCGCCGTGAGACAGCCAGTCGCTCTGAACGGCTGTCTTGCTCGAAAATAACATTCTCCGTCAGTTGTGAGAGCTGCGAGTGATGAGAAGGAAACGAAGTTCGAAGGGGCAATGTTTGGCGTTCTGGTGTGGAGCTCTTGGAAACTGACTCAGAAAGGGCCGAGAAGGGTAACGAAGACCCTGGGTTGACCTGAGAGGGTAATTCGAGGATTGACTCGACCGCTCCGGCATCCAGATTAAAACCAGGTGGGGGACGGAGAGCATGTTGCGGAGAACTGTCGGACGCAGCATTAATGATCTCGTCGATAGCAAGAATGGATGACCCGTCAGACTCGACATCTTCGTCCTTATGATTGGCGTCCAAGGATGAACGAGCGTTTTCGGTCTCAGCAGGATCTTCATTAGTGCTCGAACGAATGCTGGCGGGAGTGTTAGGTGCGTCTAGGGTGTCAAGCAACATTTGGGTATTGTTGTCGTCTTCGATGTCGCTTGGGATGTCCGCATTTAAGTCAGAGTCATCACCATGTGGAGAATTTCTGGTATCTTCCTCCTCCACGGGCATGTCTTCCTCCTCCTCTTCATCCAACTCATCGGCACCATCTCCATCGCCATCGTGATCTCCGTCTGCATCCTCTTCTACGTCTTCTCCTTCGTCGTCATCCTCGGAGTCCCAACCCAATGTGAGAGATATGCTACTTGAACGGCTCCGTAGATTTTCGCCTCGCGTCAAATCACCTTGCTGGGTTTCCAAGAGTTGACCGCTTTGATCCAAAATAGCATCTAGGTGCTCACGACCACGCTGGACCTCCTCAGCCGCGAGCTTGAGCCGTTCTTGCTCCCGAATATACTGGAACAGAACGTTCGTCAGTTGAAATAGGTGTGTCAGATTGAAGGATGGGCTTACGAAAACAGCCTTCTTCCATTCATCAGTAACCATCCTAATGGTCGCCTTTGCCAGAGCCCTCAACCTTCGTTCCTCCTGGATCCGGAGCTTCTCCTTCCTCGCTTCCTGCCCATCCCAATACGCCCGTATCAACTTAGCAGTTTGTCCCGCGATTTGTTGTCCTGAGGTCCTCTTTGTCCAGAGCTTGCCGAGATTACAAGCACTGTCGATGACATGATCCCAATGATCTTTGGAAGTTCGCTGAGGCGTCGCGGGCAAATCGCCGCCAACATTGAAGTCAAAAGATGTGTCAGAGTCTGGAAGGCGATAGCCCTTCATCCTATATCGCTCTGCGCGCTCGAGGATTTCGGCGTCAGTCTGTGCCTGGCGTTGCATGGTGCTTTCATCCACATCTTGGTCGTTGAGAGTGATGTAGGAAGAGAGGAAAGCATTGACTGAAGAATTGTACTTTGCGGGCAGAGGACGTTGTCGAGGATTTGTTATAGGAGGAGGAGGTCTACGGATAATAAGCTTTACACGCTTGATGTTGAATTTAGGGGCGGCCGGGGGTGCGGAAATGGACATAGGTTCAGTTTCCTGTAGATTTCGCCGTTGTGATAGCGGCGGAGGAGCGATTAGCTGATCAATAATGAGTAAAATGCATAAGAAGAACTTCACGAGTCTGACCTGAGTAGGATGATGATCTAAGGCATTGGTGGCATCCACATCAGGTGTAGTCACAGAGCCTTTAAACCTGCCACTTCTTCTGCTCCCAATAGATATAGATTCCCCAACGCCATTGCTGGTCAATTTTCGTCTTTTCGCTGGAGGCGAGGTCTTCGTGATCTCCTCCTCGTCTTTCTTGCGAACATTTTGGTGAACAAGAACGGCAGAAATAGACTCCTCTCGAGCGGCCTCGGGTTGTTCGTCATTAAATATACTTATGTCGTGGTTTTGAAGAGACTGATCCATGGCACGTGCTTTGCCCTTGACTTTCGCAGCATTCAAACGGTCGGAGGCCCCAGTCGTCGTCCTAGTTTTAATCTGTTTCTTAGTATGAATGGGGACGGATACGGATAAGGGCGCAGAAATGGAAGAGGCTTTCAGCAATTGCGCTTGTTCCGTACGGCTACGTCGAGTAGGGCGCGAGGAACCTGGTACTGCCTTGTCGAATAGGTCATGTACTGCTTTGAACTAGCAGAGACCATGCTTCAGCACGACTAATGTTGGAGCACGGAGTCACATACATCCAGGAAAACCTTGGTGATATCCTTTTTGGCTTCCTAATAATATGTAGCATTTCAGCGTTATAATCATTGATGGAGATTGAAAGATACGTACATCTGGGTCGTAGCCAACCATATTTTTGAACTGGTCCAAATGGAACATTTCTCTGACCTACGGTCTCTGTTAATAGATGCAGGTTGGCGAGGAAAATACGAGACATGCCAGAGTGTCATGGCTATCCACAATCGTTCCCAGTTGCGCTTGCTTCTCTGCGATGAGATTTGCCCTCTCAGCTTCTAGCATCCCCTCAGTGACCACGGTACTCTTCTTTGAACCATGTTGCCTCGACTTTGCTCGCGCCTTCCCATGCCTGCTGCCCCCCACGCCTCCGTTCTCATGCACCTGTCCTTCAGCCTCCTGTTCCCGACTACCCCTTATCCCATTCGCGGGCATCCAAGCACTTCCAAGCCGTCCACTCCAGGTTCGAGGAATCTCTACGCGACGCCAGTCGAGTCTGGTAACTCAAACTGCGAAAAACAGGGCCTAATTGACCCAATCTCGGCAGATCTGGGGTGGTTCGACGAGTTTCTTGGACACGGCAACAGTCAGAAGCACGCTCAGAACGATAGAAACAGAACTGGAGAGCGTTTGAGGAGTACCCTGTGGTGGTTGACGGGAAACCCTGATTTCGTACGGCATTATTTTTTTGGGTGGGTGATGCGTTTGTTTGGATGACAAACAGTCTCGAACGTCCTCCGGCTGGCATTGCAAAACCCCTCCATTTGGCTAGAATAGAAGAAACTAATTTACAACATACATAGCTCGGCGACGACCAGCTCGCAGGAATGTACCTAGGGTATAGGTTACAGGTATGAAGAACAACAGAACAGAAAGTGGCGGTAAAGTCCAGTATGGCAAGTACATACATCCTGGGGTTATCCAATTGTAGATGTCGTACACGTAGCTGAAGTACAATGGTATAATGCTAGCGCTTGATGTTACGCGTGTTGTGGTATCAGCTCAGCAGTTGTGGTAATTTTCAGATCGCAAGGTGCAGGTGCAGGTCCGACGTTGTGTCATGACATATCACCTGCAGCATAGTCGAAATCGGGGAAGGCTGAACCAAAGGGATCTGGTCCTGGCTGGCCATATTGCGCCGCTACATTATCTTCAGGGTATTGTTCGAAACTGATGCAGATAACACAATTATTAATCCGAGAACGATAGAAGAGGGAGCGCCCGAAACTCACGCGCTAGCGTCGCCGTCACCGCTGATCTTCGGAAGGTACGGCGCTGTAATCTCCCGCGCATGGAGTTTATCCCAATCAACCTCCCTAAACCATGGGTGCGCAAACACGTCACCAGCTCCGTGTCGCATATTCCCGTAACGCTTCGAGGGGTCACTCTCCATGAGTTTCAATATTAAGTCCGTCGCAAGGCCGTTAAAAGCAGGCCATTTGATGAAGGCTGGTCCTCGAATGATCCTTTCGTACAATAAGACGGGGTTCGGGTCGGGATGGTGGTAGGGCGGGAGGCCGGAAAGCATCTCAAAGATTAAAACACCAAGTGCATACCAGTCGACACTCTTATTGTAACGCTGTTGGCTAATGACCTGCGAGTTTATAGGCGCGGTCAGTTAATAATATCAGCGAAAATGAAGGTGGTCCTCACCTCAGGTGCGAGGTAGTCGGGGGTGCCGCACAAAGTCCATGTTGTTGAGGTACATGTCTTCGCGAAACCGAAATCAGCAACTTTGATATGGCCATCTTGGTTGAGAAGGATATTTTCCGGCTTTAAGTCGCGATAGATGATGTCGAGACTGTGTAAATGGTTCAACGCCAGTGCGACCTCGGCGGCGTAAAATTTCGCGACGGGATCGGGGAATCGCTGAAACGGTAGCCTCAATACAATAGATACATGCGACAGCTGGACCCACTCACGTTCGATCTGCGTAGAAGAGTGAAAAGCTCGCCACCAGGGACAAAGTCCATGACCATGTAGAGATTCGTCGAGTCCTGGAAGCTGCCCCACAGGTTGATAATGAAAGGGTGTTGCACGGCCTCAAGCATGTGTTGTTCATTGTTCGTATGCTCCACTTGCTTCGTCTTAACCACCTTCTCTTTGTTGAGCACCTTGATTGCATAGAATCGTAAATTGTGTTTGCTTCGCACTACAGAAATTCAGACAATTAAACGGAAGCAAATATATCAACAACATACCCAGATGGACCCTTCCAAAGCTTCCAGTTCCCAATGTCCTCTGCACAATGAAGTCGGACAAACGATATGTACCCTTTGGCCTTTTGATGACTCGTTGAACTACGGGCTTTTCTTCCTCCACACCTTCCATGCTGCCCTCCCTCTTTCCGCTCCACGCACTGACAGACGTCCGCGCGGTAGACCCTGAGCCTCGATAGTCAGATTGAGATGTAAATGAGCTTGAACTGTGATGGGATGAGACAGGTGTGGGGGGCAATTTCTTCTCGTGATCTTCTTCCTCGATAGTTTTGTGGTGGTGACCGCCGAGATGCGACCCAAGTTTTCCCGCCATTCGTTTGATCGATATCATGGAAGACGACGTAGGCCAGTTGGCGGTATGGTTCGAAAAAATCCGAACTAAGGCAAGGGAGAAAGAGATTTACAAAGGGACTTCATTCCAAGCTGCCCCTGGTCATTGTTCGCTAAGCGAGCCAATTGTAGAAGCAAACCAAACAACGGGTGCAACTGGATCTAGCCGACCAAAATACAAGGTCACCCCATTGCTACCATTGCTTCTGTTAAGTAACTTATTTGGAACAAGGTGTTGTAGCTAATCTCCGGGGCACTCAAGGCCCTGTGTGCTTGTTTAGACTTTGACTTATTCGGCATGCTCGGTCGGTAAGGTAGAGCAAATCTAATGTCTGTGGCTGTGCGCGTGATTGGCTATGATAGTGATAGATTTTGTTATAACATTGTAATGCGGGCACTTTGAAGAAATCGGAACCCAAAAAATTTAAGTCTTTGAGATTATAAGGGACCCTAGCTTTCCGATCTTTAATAAAGTTTCTGGGTGCTGTAATTTTGAGCGAGAAAGTCTTCAAGTTGGTTTTCAGATCAGGAGGTTCCCACGGCTCAACTCCAAGACTTTCTCGCTCAAAACCACAGCACCCAGATACTTTATTAAAGGTCGGAAAGCTAGGGTTCCTTATAATCTCAAAAACTTAAATTTTGTGAGTTTCCGATTTCCTCAAAGTGCCCACATTACAATGTTATAACAAAATCTATCACTATCACAGCCAATCACGTGCACAGCCACAGACATTAGATGAGTATGGATTTGTTCTACCTTATAAGTAAGTGTAGAATATCACTGGCATCCGATGACAGTGGTTTATACATAATCTCTCCTAGACAGACACATCGTTCCTCCTTATACATGACTATGTATATCTCGAAAGTTTTTGGGGCCTCAATCCAGTACGCACATCACCTCTGGCAGGAAATGATTTTGCATTGGCCTTAATGAGGGACTTGCACGATAATTCTGTAAAACCTCGAGCGCTAAGTGTCGTGCATTTGAAATGAAAGCCGAAGATGGAAGTTACTTCCAAGATGTATCGAACCAAAAATTAATCTCAGCTACGACCCGCCACAGTAGGAAATACAAACATCTGCCTCCGGTATGCTCGTTGCCGACAAAATGTATATTGACTCATCAGCAGCGTCAAAATCCATCTACCAGATTGATGCATTGGCTCACACGCCGTGGCGCGTTGTACAACTCTGGAACTCGCCGGGGGCCGTCTGGACAGGCAACCGTGGACTCGTGTCCATTTCTCTTGACAGCTACTATACTAGCTGATACTAGACAGCACATGCGGCGAGATCCAGATCGTTCAGAGAATGTGATGCGAGATGCAACGCCACACCTGAACCCAGATAACATCTGCTAGATAGGTCAATTAATACAACCGAATGCAGGTGGTGTGGTGAGTTTCGCTTACGCCATGCGATTGATAAGTAAGTCCCGCCAATAAGTCCCGCCCATGAACCGCCAATTGAAGTAACGGCTGATTGACACCTTGACGTCGGACATCAAACAG
The DNA here is from genome assembly GCA_018851285.1 of Lyophyllum semitale. Lineage (NCBI taxonomy): Eukaryota > Fungi > Basidiomycota > Agaricomycetes > Agaricales > Lyophyllaceae > Lyophyllum > Lyophyllum semitale. Next base: position 10,149 of record JABCKH010000074.1, on the reverse strand, counting down.
GGCACGGTGGGTCATGGATGCCCGGTACATCTAGGCAGGGCAGCCACGCAACGACCAGACATCCAACTTAATTCACCAAGGCCATCCGTATATGTTTTGAAGACATAACGGGGCTGATGTAGGGACGGAATAATTCCGTACCCGAATTCTTCAAGAAGTCACACCAGCTACGTATAAACAACAACACCAGCCGGTTGAGTCGGCACTACGGAGATAGTAGCAGAATGATGTCCTCCCACGAAGACATACAGCTTTCCAAGATGGACTGTTCGCTGATTACAATGGTCAATGCGTCCCTAGTGCGCCGCATGCCCTTCGGCAATGTCTTCCCAGAACAACCCGTCAATAAAAAACATCCCGTTAGTTGATGAACAAGCAAGGACTCACATCCAGAATGTCGTTCAGGTTCCTTCTCAAATAGAGTTTTCGAGCAACACAAAGGTTGATTAATGAACGCGCCAAGCCAACAAGGATGGCAATGTCTGCGAAGGTCTGCCGATGATCATCCTCTTGATCGTCGTCGGTTTCAAGTGTATTTTCCAGTGCCAGCTGAAACTCCAAAAGCGTCTCGAGGGTGACGATAACATTTCCCAATGGCTCCGCAAAGCCTTTCTGGTTGCGTTGGAGACAGAAGGGTAGTGCAAGCAAAATCCATAACTGGTGTGAAATCTTGCCATCGCCATCGACGCATAAGGTGCTGTCTGAGGTGTCCGTGTGCAGATAAGCTAGGCTGGATTCGGCGATATGGTCGAGCGCGCCGTCCCGGCCAACACTTCGTGTTACTGCCGACCAAACAGACTCCAGTTCCAGAGGGCTCGGATTACAACCACCAGCGGAATCAACACAGCATGTGTACACCTCCTGGAAGTCCCAGTGTAGAAGGTCGTTCTCGTTGACGTCAAGGACAAACCCATATTGAGCCAAAAGTTGTGCATTCGTGAGCGTCTCGCCGTAGGTGTTAAAAACTTCCTCGTTCGGCGGAATGGGGGCGTTCGATACCATTTCGTAGTAAGAATCGAAACCTTTGTCTTCTTGGGACTGCGAAACCTCGCCTTCATTCCGCGAAGACATTGAGTTCCCATGTGTGGGTTTATCAGAATCATGCGGACACTCCTGTAATGATCCACATTGGAAACAAACGTTGAATTCAGTCTAAATAAATAAAGGTTGATCACTGCTATAGCTCAACAGTCGTTGGAGGGTTACCTCGAGGTGCACATGATTCTCCTGTGAGTGGTTAAAACTGTACAACATGAGACGGGCATGCATGAATCGGCAAAGTAAAGGACTGACGCATCAGCGATGGGAACCATCGACAGACCGTGGTAGGCATCGACGAGAAATGCCCTGGAGGAGACAAGGGTATACGCGTGATGAAATCCGTCCACGGTTGGTTTCGTCGCCGGATCGGAATCATTCGTTTCGAAGTGGCGAAGGAGGAGCGGCTCGACAACAGTGAAATAATATGTGTCCTAATGTCCCCTTTGTTAGAGGGAGAATGAACAAGACGTAGGGACTTGCAATTATTTCCAAACTTATACTGGGTCGTTGCGCAAGATATCTCTCTACTTCTGTTCCCTTCAGCCACTGCAGGCCTTCTTTACCATCAACAAGATCATGATCAACGGAAAGTTCGTGTTCCCAGAATAGAGGAAGAGAGACTAGAGCATTTGGTAGTGATTGGAGATAACCAGACCACCGAGAATATTCGCCCTTTAACCTTTGCAATAGGATCGTCAGATCGTTCACAGCGGTGCCCTTGGTTTGACTTACAATTCCCCATATAATGCAAGAGCGAGAGAGAGTTGTGCTACGGGCCCAGATATTATCGGTTCGATAAAGTCGGAAAGAGAGCAGGATCTCATGGAAAGAACGGAGCTTCTGTGAATATGCACCACTTGACTCAAGTTTAATACATTTACTTGTAGTAAATAAAGTTCGATAAGGGCTCACAACTGGTTTTCGGAGGAATATAAGCATTTCCTGCGTAGACCGCAATCCCAGTAGCGTTATCGTGCTGAATTTGTAGCCTTGGATCAATCCAAATATCGTTATCCGCGCACCATCGAAGTAAAGTCTTTACGAGTTGAGAAGAGGACATTCACCGGCAATTGCCGAGGGCTCGATGACTTCTCTGTTCAACAGGACCAAGCATTGTCAGCATTGTTGAGGATTCCGGACCCATCCGGGCTGCAGTAACATAGGTCTGGACTCTGCGTTTTGCCTTCTCCTTCCAAATGCGACGGCTAGGTGTTCTGGATATTCTTCAACGAGGCGTAGTTTTGTCTCTCGTCGGCCTTTCTGTGTGGGGAGTTGTCATGAGCGTTGCAATACACCGAGATACTCTTCAGCGTGGAAAAGGTCCGCTCAAATTTTCACAATGTACAACGTTCGTCCTAACCCGCTGGCCCAATACGTTTTAGAGGTATGTACGCTATCGGCCAGCTACTTTTACAGACGACTTAACCCGTGCTCGGATCACAGTACATGGCTAACAACGCACAGCTGAAGGAAGCAGCTGCACAGCTAGAGAAAGCGGTATGTGGCCTGCTGTGACCCGAGCTTCGAGATTGACACCTTTCGCTTTGCTTAGAAAGAGGAGAAAGAGATGTCCCTAGCTGACGCTGCCCAGTCTGCCTTACCGAGCCGACAGAAGCATTAGAACTTGTACCACCCACCATTGACCCAGTCTGTATCGCCGCCTTTTCAACGACCAACAACTGTAACGCACAGCATAAGACTCAGGCCAATTTCGCACGTCTTTCGATGGCAACAGAGAATTCAACGGCCCTCCCAATGCGGCGCAACGTTACACAATTACTTCAAACATTCTGATGTTTGTACAGCGCGGATAAATACATTTATTAGGGCACTACGTAAAATGCAATCGTCAGGGAACTGCTATCGCTACATGTTATCAGAGGGGAGGATCTAAGCTCTAAACAAACCTGGTCATAGGAACGAATAGATCTACTGTAATAATTAATATTAACCGTTAGGTTGTGGAATAATAAAGGTCCGAGGACTATCCGTCACCGCCTCACCAATGGCCAAGATCGACTTCGGCGAAGTCAAACCCAATCTCAAGCCAGCAATCGACTCCTTCCACGGCAGGCCCGTCCTTGGAAAGGCCAGCAAAGCCGACACGGTGGTATACATTCGTTGCAGCAAGGTTGTCATGGGAAACGTAGAGGACCACACTCTCTTTGCGACCGGGCCCGATGAGCAAACTATCGAGGAACTTGTCAATTCGAGATTGACAGATCAGAGAAATAAACTCACTACTTGCAAACGCGCCGAACAAGACGTTCTGCGCAGCCGCGTCGGCGCCACTTGGGATTGGTGCAGACTTTGGTGATGGCTGCGACCTTATCACTGTTGCGCGTAAATGCAACAATGGAGGCAATCTCCTTTGGTTGCCCAGGATTTTGGGCCTCGTGAACCCATACCTGCTTCTTCTCTACAAGCAGAGCCGCTTCCTCGTTGGCTCTAGGTCTAGACAGGCGGAAAGGGAACTGTGAACAAGACGGACGTCAGAAAGAAACCGTCGTAAGTTAGATAGCAAACAGACCGATTCATTCGCAAAAAGGTAACCTAACTCTCCAATTGCAGGTATATCCTCGGGCACTGCTGGGCGGAGTTTATATCCCAGAGAGACGTCAATGGTGGCGCTCCGTTTATCTAGATTCTTGGCTGTGCAGTAGGATATTCTGGCGGCGTAAAAAGGATTGTCGGCTAAGTTTGCGATGCCCGTAAGGCGCGTCCATTCTTCTACGAACAGTAGAGTGATGGGTTCGGCTGCAAAGACTGAGTACACGCGGCGACGGGATACGGTGGCATCCAGTGCTCTCACGAGCATATCAATGCATGGTCGAATATAGTCATCGGTGAGAAGGTGGATGGGAAGAGTGGTGAATATGAAAACGGGGTATGATCCCATGTATCCCTCGGTGACAGCCAGGATAAACTCGATTTTGGAGTACGAACTGCAAGTGATCCAGACAGAGGAAGATGACTTCCTATTGACAGAGGATTGCTCCTCAGCGAGTGCTTTGATTGTCTGGGGGAGGATCACGTTCGCGTTCCTGGGATCGGCGTGGAGGGCGTCCCAGACGGCCTTGGGAAGCTCAGTCGCGCTGTGGTAGGTATTGGTGAAAAGGGCTGATGGTAGAGAAGGCATTCAGTGGGAACGTTGAGAGGAGTGTACGAAGAGGAGCCTGTGGTTGAAAACCGTTGTTGGGTAACGGATGAATGACTCGTGTATCGAGGAAGCCCTTTTTATAGGATTCCAAACTGGTGTGTACATCGATAAATGGTCGGAAAAGGCAGAGCCGGCCGCCTTCCGTCACTGCTATCCTTTTGTGTCAGGTCCCCAGGGATTGGAAAGGCTGAATGGAGTTCAAACATACAAACGTCCCATGAATCTGCATGGATCAGGGATCATTAGATTGTGATTTTCGGACGAATATCGAGCGCAACTTCCCGTATTCTCCCGCTCGAGTCAAGTACAGCTTCCTCACAGCACTCAGATGGGACAAATTTTGAAGATTTCTTTTAATATGCTTGGCGCTTGACCATAAGCGCCTATATTTTGGCAACGCAGCCACGAGATTTAGACAGCCTGAGTTGAGTCATTGTCATCGCAGATTCAGCATATCCATTCGATAACGATGGTCCGATCCCCCGCGCTGGATGCAGGGGCTATAGACGCTCTACAACGCTCCCGAGTCATTTGAGTCACCTGTGTGTTCGCAGCAGTTCGACCATCAGCTGAGAGTCTGCGCAATGAAAGACAGCTTTTGAGCAGGTTCAACTGCCGCACCCGGCGTTCGGGAAGCTACGGGTTTTAGGACGTTTGAGCTAAGTAGAGCATTGTACATGGCGGCGGTGTGGCTCGGGGTGGTCGGAGGCAGATCTGTAAAAATCGATCACAAGATTTCATCAAGACCAACACCGGATCAGCTGCCCACGTGGACGATCACTTACATCCACCGTGACACTGACTTGCGACCGTCGACTCCAATCATCCCTAATCATCATCCACTGCCTGAAGTATTCTGTCAAGCACGCGTCATAGTCTCAGATCATTGTACAGTTTCGAGCTCTGATTTCTACGTCGACAACGCAAGTGAGACTCATGTCTGACGAGTCCACCTATCAAAACGATTGTCTGTTTGTCCGCTGCTAAGTATGGTGATCATTATTAATCCCCTCGCAAGAAACTTATGTATATGTTGATGCACCAGGAAAGCAGCATTTATACGTAAATCATGTATGAGAAGGTGTTGGCAATCGTGTCTAACTCTCGTCAGTCGTGCATGCGACCCGCCACAAGCAAACTTGGCCTAGAGCGTATGTGTATGTGACTACTACTAAGATGACCAATGAGTATAAGGGGTTCCAGTGGGGCCTGATACTCTAGCTATGCACACGCATGATTATGAAGCGCATGTTCAACTTGCGTTCGACAGCAAACTGTGACACTGGTATGCGACCTCGAGGCATCGATCATTTTCGCCACATCCTGTGCTACCTTAATTTTGTTTTATAACTCTGGCTTCCGATTATTGCTCAAGTTCTGTACTAGGTTTCTGTCTAATCTCTGCTCCGGATATATCAGTCCTGCTCTGGCGATCGTTTCAGTATTGATTCCTTACGTTGTGTGGTTCCTTGTACTTTGGTGACCCTTCAGGTTCTCTTAGGACACACACATGTTTGGAATGGCTACCTCGTGGTGATCTTTCACTGTGCATCTCCACGTCACGGAGAAATCCTTTCGCAGCGCCCCGTTCTTTGCACTAGCGCCTAAGGCGCTTATAGGTCCCCACACCGCCGCTAGAACCATGCCGAGCTATGCCAAGACCTGGAAGGGCACGCTTTCCGCATCTAGTCTTTCCTGGGTTCTATGACGTCGTAGGCAACGTGGTTCACACCTACAGTGCCACTGAAATCACCTTATTTAGAGGTGGAACTTGGGCTCGGCCCCGTCTGGCACTGAAAACTCCGATACTACGCCTCAGCCCGGATCGCTCACCACTCCGTGACCAATATGTTATATAACTACATCAAGTGAAGCTCTACGGGCGAGTGGATACAGCGATGCTTTCGATTATCGTATGATTAGACGATCTCTCATCACGCCGTCAATCGAAGCTCAAACCGGAGGTTCGAACTTTGGGCACAATCACCCAACATCTGGATCCCGTTCCTCGGTCAGAGCTCTGCGTCAGATTCTTGTTATGGCTGTATGTCATTCTACGGTGGACGCGGCGAATATGCAACTGGAGGCTGTGGAACGAATGCCTTGTCTTTTCCTCCAAACGCTATAAGGAACACGATCCGGTGATCAAACCCTAATATTGTTTAAGTCTGATGTGGCTTCGCGGTTTAAGAAGAACAAGGAGCTTAAGTGTCTATTCATGTACAGCTGGAGAAAGACAAACCGTATGTGACATGAAAACCGATGGAAATTTTATTACACGACCCGCGAAATAAGAGACCTGCCGCACAGAAATTCTATGAAATCGTTGCGTTTGTCTGACATAAATGCCACAGAAGTCAGAATAATAGCTGAAGGAACAGGATTGAGCGCCACGGCCGAGAACTATGGGTCGTCTTAGGATAGATTGGTTATCTGAGATAGCATTGAGGTCGTGGTGTGACCTCTTTAGAGAGGAGGTCCGTCTTCCTCTTTTTGAGTGGAATTTGGGCCGTCACCAATGAATTTGGTGTTATCCGCTTATCTAGGCTGCTGACATCAATGTCATAAACAGTCGTCTCGTTACCGTAGAGATCGTACAAGAGCTTTTCGGAACAAGTTTAATCATATTCCTCCATTGACATGGCCTGCTGTATTGAAGGGATAGTAATGGTCACAGGTGCCCATTGGGTGCCCAGGACAAAAACCGAAGATACCTAGGACGGGTGGAGCGACCCACACCGCCGCTCGCTTCGACGTTCCCGAGGACCGACATACCCGATTGCCTAGTAAGTCAGATAACCTGCAAAGAGGTGATCAATCACTTGAAACATGCATAGCTTATGTGGGAGAAAGAAGGACTTACATATGCTGTATATTCGAGGGAAATCGATCGCAGATCGACAATCGGGGCAGCCGGGGTAATTTGACGTCGGCGGTATCTCCTAGATTTTCACGATCTAAGCCCTATCCTGTGAGCTACTATCCTTGCGATGAGAGCTTTAATCTGAGTTAATTTAGCGATATAGGATAGGGACAGGCACCGGCTTACCTGTAAGATACTCGTAGGCGGGATGTTCACAATTCCATCCGATTCATATCCGACGAGATCGACCACTGCACAAGTCTGTTCCAGCTTTGCTGTCATGCTGAATGCTGCCCATAGATGCGGTATACTCACAGCACATTCATCATGGCAAACACGTTTCAAAAGTGATCTGCGAGCAAGTGGCAGCGCGAGATCGTATTCAAGAGGCTGATAACTGGCAAGCGGAAGCAGATACATCCGATCGGGCCGCGTATCCGCGTCCACGGTTTTCTTATACAGCGGTTCTAATAGGTTTTTAGCTGGTCCTAGTGGCTGCGCAGCATGTGAGTCAGAACTGGTCATGTTGATCTCACTGGGAGAGAAGCAAAGATGGGATACTAGTCGTATACTGCTTCAGCAGCTGACTCTCTGAATTCGGGTTGGGTGAGAAGGCTGCATAGGATCCGAAGTAAAGTACCCCGAGCGCCTCAATCCAGACTCATACTTACAACTGAACCCATCATTTTCGAAACGGCTTTCAACGGAACTGGGACGGAAGGTGACTATAAGGACCAAATAAGGACTATTTGATGATTCAAAGCTCCCTGCTCCCGATTTGCGTTAGAAGGTTGTCAATTGCACAAAATTATGAATCTAGTATACAGGTGAAGAGCAAGACAAGTTCATATATACGAAACATTATTATGCTAGGGGCTTGGAGCTCATGACGAGGTTGCGTTGTTGAAGATCAACAAGTTGATAGTCTTCGCAGGAAGGTCTGAAAGCTTGCCACCAACCGCAACCTTCAGTAAAGCCTTCTTCAGAAGAAGAGGGGAGAGCTTGGGGCGCCCGGGAACTGGGGCGGTCATGCTGATGGAGTCCGCAAGGGCGGGAGGTGGGAGGAAGGAAACTATCCAGCGGGGGAGCGCAGCATGGGCGACGGCGTAAACTGACGAAGAGAGGACGAAGGCCTGCTGAGGCTGGGTCAATAAGAGGAGGTTGCTCTCTTTGTCAAAGACGGGGTTGAACGTGGCAGAGGGGTAAATGGAGAGCAAGTATGCGAGGAGACCGGCGGTGTGAGGAGAGGCCATGGAGGTACCCGAGAGGGTAGCCGTCGCCTGAGGTCCACCGATGTAGGTGGAGAGGATGTTCAAGCCTAAACGGATTCAGGCAACGCTTCAGTGGTATTATGAAATGGAACACACCAGGACCGAAAACGTCAACGCATGAACCATGGTTCGAGAAGTAGGCACGCTCGTCGCTGAGAGTCGAAGCACCAACAGTAACGGCCTTCTCGGCTCCAGCCGGAGAGTACTGACACGCGTCACGGTTATCGTTACCTAAAGAGCGACGTTGTATGTAAATGATCAGGGACACCATACACAGCAGTAAATACATACCCGCAGCGACGGCGAAATGAAGTCCAGCATCGACCGCCCGGTTCACAGCATCATCCAGAGCCTTGGATTTCCCTCCACCGAGACTCATGTTCGCAACGGAGCCAACGTGCTTGGTCTTCCCTGTGGCAAGGAACTCAGCATCAGCAGCGTTTGCTTTGGCCTTGGCTTGCGTGGCAGCCCAGATGACACCGCCAACAACATCGGACATTGTACCGCTTCCGTTGGAGCCGAGGACCTTGACGGCGATGACGTTGGCTTTCTTGGCGACACCGTACTTGCGTGATGCAATGGTGCCAGCGCAGTGAGTGCCGTGACCATTGCCATCCTCGTCGACGTCGTTGGTGGGGATGGTCGTGCCCCAGGATGCGCGGCCCTCGAATTCTGTGTGATTGACGTTTATACCCGTGTCGACGACGTAAACATCAACACCCTCGCCGCCATCGGCCTCATACTCGTACTTATTGAAGGTGCCGAAGGAGAGCCTAGAACGATGGCTGATTCGTGCAAGTCCCTGGTTGTCATGTGTCAGCCATTCGAATGATCACACGACTGCGCGGGTGACTCACCCAAGGTGCACCTTTCTGGACATTCACATCCGTGGTGCGAACGATCTGGTCTTGCTCGACGTATGCTACTTCTGGCATCGCCCGTAATCGCTGTACAACAGCATTGGAAAAGCTTCCGGCATAGCCAGAGATAACATGGCTGTCATAGACCTGCTTGATACCCGAGTCTGCTGAGAGGGGGTCTTCGTTGTGAGCCATTTTCAGGAAGTTGAAATGGTTCGCTTTCAGAGATTGGGGTAAATCATGCTTAAACACGACAATGTAGGAGTTGTTGACAGTGCCGTGGGGATGGTCGGATACAACGAACGGTGCGAGCGTTAGGGGTGAGTTGTATGACGGGGCATGATGGGGGGAGGTAGAGAGAGGCGTCGAGCTCGCGTACGAGACGAGGGATAGTGCGACCAGCGACCACTGAACGAGTATAGTCATGGTGGGAGAAGGGGACATGGAGACGCTTCAACACCGCCTCTGCCCTGATAACGGGCAACTATTGACATCTGTTTGGTCGGACGCGCAAGCCCCACGTTATATCCGGTGGTGTCATACCCCAGAACGACGCAACCAGAGGCGCCTTGTTCGGGACCTACACTGACAGAAAGAAGGGAACTCGTTCTGGTGACGCATTAGAATATATTTGCAGCCGGGTTTTGCCAAAATTTGGGATCCAAGTTTCAACGAACGGCGAACTGCGCAAATGTAGAATCGGATAGATAAGCTACAGGTGGCAATCAGTTACGAACGAGAGGTTAAGTAAAAAAGGCTCACCCTCGGACGTAAAGACGTCTGAGGGTTGCCATTCGTGTACAGGTAGAATATATAGGGAGAAAATAAGGTTTTTATAAAGACTGGTAAATAAGTGAATGGAATGTGCATTGAAGGGTAGTCTGTGTTCACGTGTGGGGTCGAAACCGCGGTGAAGAAATTCGGTATCAATAGCATCACGTGTGAAAAAAAGCA